>PVKM010051557.1:0-10446 GCA_004027735.1 Carollia perspicillata
TTGTCCTCCAGCTCACTAATCAAATCCTATGCTTCAACTAGCCTGCTTTTGATCCTTCTACTGTGTTTGGTCAGTTCGGAAATTGTATTCTTCATTTCCTCTTGGACCTTGGTGATAGTTTCCATTTCTTTTTTCCTGTTGATATAATTTGCAGTGGGTTCATTGTAGTTTCCCTGAAGTTTTTGGTAACTCTCTGTGATCTCATTGAGCTTCCTGATAACCACTGCTTTGAACTCCATATCTGATAGTTTACCTGCCTCTATTTCATTTAGTGTTCTTTCTGAATCTTCCTCCTTTCCCTTCGCTTTGGTATTGTTTCTTTGTCTTCCCATTGTTTTTGAGGCTCTTCTTGTAAGCTTCTGCTTCTTAAATTGATGTGTTCTGACTCCCTGGATTTATGGTGTGAACTTGCATGGTAAGAGACCTGTGAGATTCAGTGGTGCAGTCTCCTTGATCTCCTGAGCTTTCTGGTCTTGGGCTGTCATTTATGTTGGCTCTCTGTATGTCTTTGGGTTTTGATTGTTATTGGGTCTTTCTTTGGTGGGTGCTTTTCTCCAGCTGGTTAACTGAGGGTCACTCTGTCCACAACGTGTTGTATTGTGTTGTGCAGATTTGGATGGGTCGTGTTGAAACTGGTTCTTCTGTGTGTACAAGGTTTTGAGGCTTCTCTCTCAATCTTGTTCAGTTATTTTTTATTGGTAATATCTCCACCATTTAGTTGTATTTCCAGATTGGTCATGGGTTGAGGTTAGTATGGCTTCCACTCCCTCCTTCACCTTCTTCTGTTACTATCTGTTGGTGGTCCCTTTGTTGGTGGGTTTCCTCTTTCAGCAGGTATATTGGTGTTCACAGCTCCTACCTACTCTTCAGCTGGTTTTTGTCAGAAGGCTCAAGATTTCTCAGCTACAGCAGCCTCTTAGGGATGACTAGTGTCCAGCCAGTAAAGTTGAATTCTAATGACTATGCCAAGTGCTAGGAAGAAACAAGTTTTCCTCTATCAAATGGATAGAAGAAAGACCAACAAGAATAAAACAAACAAAAGTTTAACAACATGTATACTTCCAGTGTACATGAGAGAGACTCAGGAAAACTGAGTAACTCCCCCAAATGGCTAGTTATTACAATATTAGTGACTATATTTACTATGCTGTACTTTACATCCTTGTGACTGTTTTTTGAGAATGAATTTGTACTTCATAATCCCTTCAGCTTTTTCACCCAGCTCTAAGTCTCTTCCCTTCTGGATATCATCAGTTTGTTTTCTGTGTCTACAAGTCTGTTCATATTTTGGTTTATTTATTTAGTTTCCTCTTTAGATTACAAATATAAGTGAAATCCTACAGTATTTGTCTTTTTCTGTCCAACTTATTTTTCTTAGTATAATACCCTCTAGGTCCATTCATGATGTTGCAAATGTCAAGAGTTTATTCTTGTTTTATAGCTTAATAATACTGCATTGTACATATGTACCACAGCTCTTTTATTCACTTGTCTACTGATGTGCTCTTGAGTTACCATAGCTTGGCTATTGTAAATTACACTGCAATGAACACAGAGGTATAGATATTCTTTTGAGGACTGCCTGCCTCCTTAATATGAATTTCTACACAGATCTGAGCTCCCTCTTCCTACTTGTTTATAATTATTTGATATTTTATTTTTAAAAATTTATTTTATTGCCTTGGCTGGTGTGGCTAAGTGGGCTGTGAACCACAGGGTCACCAATTTGGTTCCCAGTTGAGGCATGTGCCTGGGTTGTGGGCCAGGTCCCCATTGGGAACCAGGTGAGAGGCGGCCACACATTGATGTTTCTCTCCCTCCCTTCCCCCCTCCCTTCCCCTCTCTCCAAAATAAATAAAATCTTTAAATATATATATAAATATATATATATATTATTCATTATGCTATTACAGTTGGCCCATTTTTGCCCCTTTATTCCCCTCTGCCCTGCACTCCCTTCCCACCGACATTTCCCTCACCCCTACTTAGTTCATGTCCATGGGCTGTACATATAAGTTCTTTGGCTTCTACATTTCCTATACTATTTTTACCTCCCCCTGTCTGCTGTGTACCTGTGCTTCTTATTCTGTACTTAATCCCCAATGTTCCCCCCTCACCCTCCCTGGTGATAACTCTCCATTTGATCTCTGTTTCTGTGTTTCTGTTCCTGTTCTAGTTGTTTGGTTAGTTTTGTTTTCTTTCTTTCTTTTTTTTTTAGGTTTGGTTGTTGATAGTTGTGAGTTTGTTGTCATTTTATTGTTCATACTTTTCATCATCTTCTTTTTCTTAGGTAAGTCCCTTTAACATTTCATACAATAAGAGCTTAGTGATGGCAAAATCCTTTAATTTGACTTTATCTGGAAAGCACTTTATCTACCTTTCCATTCTAAATGAAAGCTTTGGTGCACAGAGTAATCTTGGATGTAGGTCCTTGCCTTTCATGACTTCAAAAACTTTTTTCCAGTCCCTTCTTGCTTGTAAGGTTTCTTTTGAGAAATCAGCTGATAGTCTAATGAGAATTCTTTTGTAGGTAAGTCTCTGCTTTTCTTTTCCTTCTTTTAAGATTCTCTCTTTATCTTTAACCTTAGGCATTTTGATTATGATATGTCTTGGTGTAGTCTTCTTTGGGTCCAATTTGTTTGGGACTCTCTGAGGTTCCTGGACTTCCTGGAAGTGTATTTCCTTTGTCAGATTGAAGAAGTTCTGCATTATTTTTCAAATAAGTTTTCCATTTATTTATCTTTCTCTTTTCCTTCTGGCACCCATATGATTTGGAAATTGGAATGTTTAAAGTTGTGCTGGAGGTTTCTAAACCTCTCCTCATTTTTTTGACTTCTTGTTTCTTTATTCTGTTTTGATCAAATGTTTATTTCTGCTTTTTGCTGAAAACTGTTGATTTCAGTAACACGTTCTTTGCATAACTGTTGGTTCCCTGTATATTTTGCTTTATTTCACTTAGCATAACCATCATTTTTTCATTTAATTTGAGACCAAATTCTACCAATTCTGTGAGCATCCTGATTACCAGTGTTTTGAACTCTGCATCTGATAGGTTGGCTATTTCTTCATTGCATAGTTCTATTTTTGGAGGTTCGATGTGTTCTTTCATTTGGGCCATATTTCTTTGTCTTGATGTATTAGTTACATTGTACAGGGTGGAGTCTTAGGTATTGCTTAGGGCACGGCACTCCAGGTCTCTGCATTGTGGTGCTGTCTGTGTGGAAGGGGTCCAAACACCCCAATTTTCATAGCAGCACAATTCACATTATTCCTACTGCTGCTTGTTTAGCTCTTGGCTGGATTTCCCCTGCTACCCACAAACAAATTAGGCCCTTTTGTTGCTGATTCCTGGGTGGGTGGGTTGTGTATGTTCTAGCACCTGTGGGTCTCTCCAGTGAACTCTCCTGTGAGGCTTGGAGTTTTTCCCATTTCCTCAACCCCCACAGGTTTATTTATTCAGAGGTTTTGAGGCTTTATTTTCCCATGCTGCAGCCCTGGGCTGCACGGTCTCTCTTGCTCCCCAGTTGTTCCTCCAGGTTTAGCTGCCCACAAGTGTGAGACTGCCAGCTGCTGTCCATGCAGCCAGTCCTCCAGCCACTGCCTTGCCACATGTCCTTTCTGCCCTAGCTGCCTGTCTCTGCCCATCATACCAGTCTGAATGAAAGTTTTTTCTTTAACTCCTTGGTTGTTTGACTTCCATACAGTTTGATTTTCTGGCATTTCTGGTTGTTTTTGTTTTTAAATTTGTTGTTGTCCTTCTTTTGGTTGTGTGAGGAGGCAAGTGTATCTACTATACCTCCATCTTCATTAGAAGTCTGGCACAGGCCTTTTAAAATGCATTCTTAACATAGGCAGGAAAATCTCAGGCATTCCATGCAGCAATATTTTCACTAATATGTCCCCTATGGCAAAAGGCATAAAGGAAAGAATAAACAAATGGGACTTCATAAAAATAAAAAGCTCTGCATTCCTAAAGAAAACATTGGCAAAATGAAAACAGAACCAATAGTATGGGAAAATATATTTGCCAATGATATCTCAGACAAGGGTTTGATCTCCAAAATACATAAAGAGCTCACATGATTTCACACTAGGAAGACAAACGATCCAATTAAAAAATGGGCAAAGGACCTGAACAGACACTTCTCCAAGGAGGACATACGGAGGGCCCAGAGACATATAAAGCATGCTTAGCATCACCAGCCATCAGAGAGATGCAAATTAAAACCATGATGAGATACAACTTCACACCACTCAGAATGGCCATCATAAACAAATCAACAAACCACAAGAGTTGGATAGGATGTGGGGGAAAGGGAACCCTAGTGCACTGTTGGTGAGAATGCAGACTGATGCAGTCACTGTGGAAAACAGTATGTAATTTCCTCAGAAAACAAAAAAAATTGAACTGCCTTAGATGTAGCAATTGCGCTGTCAGAACTATACCCTAAAAATCCTGTAACACCAATTTAAAAAAAAACCCTCTGCACCCCAATGTTCATAGCAGCACAATTCACAATAACCAAGTGCTGGAAGGAACCCAAGCACCCATCAGTAAATGAATGGATTAAAAACCTATGGTACTTTTACATGGTGGAATTACTAAACAGCAGAAAAAAAGAAGGAGCTCCTACCCTATGCAACAGCATGGATGGATCTGGAAAGCATTATGCTGAGTGAAAGAAGCCAGGCGGTGAAAGACAAATACCATATGATCTCACCTGTAAGTGGAACCTAACCAACAAAACATACAAGCAAGCAAAATACAACCAGAGACATGAAATTAAGAACAAACTCTCAGTAACCAGAAGGGGGAGGGCAATAATGGGGGGAAAGAAGGGAAAGGGTAACCAATGAACTTGTATAAAGGACACATGTACAAATCCAAAGTGGAGTAGGATTGAGGGTGAGAGGTGAGGGTGGGTGAGGCAGGGGAAAATGGTGGTTGGAAAATGGAGACAACTGTACTAGAGCATTAACAAAAAATCATTTAAAAAGAAAAAGAAATAAAATAAAAACAAAAAAAATGTGTTCTTAACTTTGCAGTTTGCAGTCATTTCATCAGATTCTTTCTCTCAACTCAAGATGGTGGCATATTTTGTTTTTAATCAGTGTTTTATCCACTCAAAATTATTGAGTACCTATAGTAGATAAGGTACTTTTCTCAACACTTGTGGTACACTGGTGAACAAAACAATTTTTAAAAGTCATTATTAAAAAAATGTTATTATCCTACTGAGGATAAAACCACAGTTCAGTCTTTGGAAACTTAATAGATCCTGCTATCATTCATAAAAATCAGCTGTGCCAATCTGAGATCTTGTGGGTGCGGGGATCACTTTTAATAGCTGTGGGACTAGCAATGCTATATGCAGACTTCAGACTCTTCCAGATTCTTCCTTGGGTCCTGAGGCAAAGTAATGGTATATGGGGACCCTTCCTTCAGAAACCTTTTGAGGCCCAACCCCACATATAGCACAAATAACTCAAATCTACAGTTTTTAAGGTCTCTGCTCGTCCCCTCCTAGCCTGTGGATATAGTTGAGAAACCACTGTTCTCTATTCTAACGCTCAAGGGTCTTGGTAGAGACAGAACCTCTGTCTCCTTTAAAGAAACCAGGGCCTCAGTTGCCCTGTGTACCAGTGGCTCCAGCAGCCAGATTGCTTTCTGAGTCTCCAGTTTGACTGCAGACTTGCCAATGCCCCAAGTGGCCAGTATTTGTTGAATTCCAGCCTGTTATGAAACACCAGGAGCCATAAAGACCTGTGGAGGTCAAAATTCCACCTGACCTGCATTTACTACAGCTTAAGCTCTAAAGCTGCCTGCCTTAGTAATTTCTGTCTCCTTTGCATATTATTTTGTTTTCCAAATGCCAGCCTTTGTTTCTTAGGTGACCAGTCTACATAACCAGGTACTGGGAATTTAGGAGGTCAGTAAATACACTCCTTCTCCTTACCTCAGTTTGAATCAACAGATGGTGGGGGTTCAGGGTGGGAGATGGGATGTGACTCTGTGAATAGGGGTCTTGCTAATATTTCACCTTGAGTGACCCAGTCCCTCCCCAGTGCAGCTGGAGGAGAGAGGCCCTGTCTTGTGAGGAGGGCTGGGCCAGCACAAAGGCCCCATGCACAGACCAGTTTGGGAGGCAGGGCCAGAGCACTGGCTCCAAATCCTCCAGGTGTCATTCCTTCTCCCCAAGGAGTAAGTGGAGACGGAGAAGACCCATGAATGTTATCCTAACAGAAGAAATGTGCATGTGTGTGTTGGAGGCAAATGTTTATCTCCAAATAAACACTTCTAATATGGTTCTTAAAATTTGAGAGTCAGCATTTGTCTGTCTGTTCTATACTTTGAACTGTGTCCTGTATGATTCTTGTTGTCCTTGTGTCCTGTGCATGTAAGATTGACACACATGCTGACTGAAGGAAGGCTTGGCTTTTCTAGTGAAACTGAGAAACACTTACATCTGATGAGCAATTTACCTGTTGTCTTATCAGAGTCTTTCCTGCCCTCTGGTTGTCAAAGGAAATTAAATGATTTTTATAAAGACATCAGTTTGCACGTGTCATACCTCTCCTAAAGATGAGCAAATTAAAGCCCTGGGACATGTGCACAGTAACAAGCCATGTAATAAGATGAACTTTCTGTTCGATTCAAAATACTCAGTGACTTAAATATATTAAAAAACCCTCCCCCTCTCATTTCATCTTCTAATGGTGTGCCCAGCAAAAATGGAAGATTTTTGTTTTTTTGTTGTTGTTTAGTACATTTAAATAGTGTTGCAATAACTTTCATTTTGCGATTTTGAAGTATAGGTACTGGTGGTAGGAATTGTGCCAGGTAAATGGCATGGCATTCCTGTCAGACCCCTCAGGTGGTGGCTCAAGAGAACAGAGGAAACAGGCTCCAGGGTAGGAAGCAGGTGGTCTGTGTTCTCACAGCTGGTCAGTGACCTGGAGGGAGTCAAACCCAGTGCCACCTGATGCCACAGAGGAAAGTGACATGAACGAAGTGGGCCCCTGGGTCAGATGGGGTTTGGGCTCTCAGAGCTTCCTCTGTGGCTTCAAAGTAAACCAGCTTCATGTTAATTTCAGTTTCAACAATATATCTACTCTCGGTCTTGTTGGACTTCATTATCTTAAACTTATGAAGCATCAGTGGCTGTTCACTCATTTTTCAGGCTAATGTCATGTGTGTCAAACACAGTTTGTATTATATTGCAGAACTGAAACCAGGGATAAGGTGGAGTGGAATTGAAATCTCTGCAGAGAAAATACAACATTAAGAGAACAATGTAACTTTTCAAAGATGCCATAAGTGAACACTGAAATAATTCTTGGGTGATACAAGTTCTTTTTATATATTTTATTTCTGAGTACTCTATGTTCTAGTTTGGACATCAGAATCAGAGCTTGTTCTCTGGAAAACCTCTGGAGAAACTCGCACTTTAGAAAAATTTTCAAAATTTTTTCATTTGCCTGATGTTTCCAACCTTCTCTGGCCTCCAACTCATGCTGCCAACAGCAGAGATTTACATGCATTCTTGGGAGCATGTTAATTTATTCCAAAAGCAATTCTTGGCAGTCTTGTCCAGTCCATTTTCCTAAGTTGTCTAACATTCACCATTTTATCTTTATCATTTTAACTCCATTGAATTAAATATAACTCTAAATTTTGCTTAAGTTTTGTACTCATTTGGGTTTACATTTCTTCTGATTCTGAACCAAATGATATATTTTTACTCTTTTATTTATTTTGCTAATTGGATAACCTAGTAAAGTAAAATTTAGAACACCACTGGCTAACTTTATTTGTTAATAAATTAGTCCAGATAAGCAGCTAAAACTCTGCTAAGTAAAACTCTACTCATGTGAAATGCCACTCTGCCTGGGATGGTAGTGTATGATTAGCAGGTAAAATTATATGAGGTGAAAATTGCAGCAGATTGTTAGGGTGAAATTTGCAAAGTGAATGTTTCTGATAAGACTTCAAAACTATGGGAAAATTTCTCTGCTCCATTTTAAAATAATAATAAAAATGGTGGTGCTGGAAATTTTCATAGTTTGTAATAACCTGCTTAAAAATGAGGGTTGATGGGCTGTGTTATCATTACTGCTCCCTGAGAGACAGTTTATAGAAGGTGGTTTTATAATACATTGCTGAAAAACCTCTGGATTTCAAATACACAATGAAAACTGCAGAACTTACCCATTTTATAAATAATGCTACTCCTAGCTCAGATTAAATAAGATTTCTACATTTTAATGTGGTCAGTTAAAAATGAGCCCTGGCTTGTGTGGCTCAGTTGATTGGAGCATTTCTCCATGGACTGAAGGGTTGTAGGTCTGATTCATGGTCAGGACACATACCCAGGTTGTGGGTTTGATCCCTGATCAGGGCATGTGTGAGAGAGCAACCAATCAACGCTTCTCTCTCACAAAGCAATGAAAAAGTGTCCTCAGATGATGATAAAAAATAAAAATAAATAAAAACCAACATAACAATCCAATCCAGTTACTTAAGTTGGATATCCTCAGTGTTCCTTGTCTCTCCATTCCTTTACTTTCTTAAACATTATTGGGGACATTGAGAGCCTTTGTTAATGTGAGCTATATTGGTCAACATTTGCCATTTTAAAAATTGAAATTGGGAAAAATTTAAGCCACAAGAACCTAGTCAAGCACATGTCCTGTTGACCATGAGCCTCTGGAAATGTCTCTGCAGATTATGAATACAAGTGAGAAAGACAAGAGACATTACCATCATTATAAGAAATGTGTTGATCTCATAGATTCCCTGAAATGATTTCAGGGGCCTGAGGGCATCCCAGATCTCACTTGGTGAACTGCTGGCTTATATTATTTGATGTTATTATTTAATATTTGAAAATACCTTGTAGGGACTTCATAATCAATAGGTTGTGACATTTGGAAATAGTTCCTGCCTTGACTTTCAGGATCAGGCAAAGTACCTAGTAGCCCAACCCCTCTGTGTCTATCTGGGAGATCTTTGACAAGTCCTTTAAGCTGTCAGAGCCTGGGTTTCTGAAGTGGAATTGGGGTTTTTAGGGTTACAGTGAGGATACAGAGCAATTAGCCCAGTACCTGGCACATGGTAGGTATTCAGCAGAGGCCACTGGAGGGGAAGAAACAGACCAGATACTCACCATCCAACCAATAAGGAGGCCTGATAATTTCAGTGGTATGAAACAGAGTCTCCCAGGAAGGACAGTGGGAAGAAAGAAAGAGAGGCTCAGAGTTCTGTCCAAGATGGAGGCATAGGTAGAAACCCTTGGCTTCCCCACACAACCAAAAGGAAGATAACAACCAATCTAAAATCAGTAAATAACCAAAAACCCCAGAAAATCAAACTGCATGAAAGTCCACCAAACAAGGAATTAAAGAAAAAAAAAATCAACCAGAATAACCAGACCAGTAAGGCAGACCACAAGGGGCCAACTCAGAAAAACCGTGGGGAAGTGGCTGAGAGGCAGGGCTGATGGCCAAGCTTGGCAGAGATGAGCAGGAGGGACTGACTTAAGAGGAAAACTGAGACTCAGAGCTGACTGTGGGCTAAGGCTGGGGTTGCCACAGTGGGAGATACTTCCAGTCTGACACAAGAGTTGGTTGGACAGTGTACTAGAGATGAAACTGGAAAGCTGCATTGTTCCCTCTGTGACCCCTCCCCCACAGGCAGCACAGCAAAGAGGATTGCCCTGCCTGGGTGAATACCTAAGGCCCCACCCCTTACAACTTATCAGGTGCACCAAGACAAAGAAATATGGCCCAAATGAAAGAACACAGCAAAACCCCAGAACTAACTGAATAGGAGATTGCCAACCTATCATATGGAGAATTTAAAGCCCTGGTAATCAAAATGCTCATAGTACTGATTAAGCTTGGTCGAAAAATGCAAGATACCCAAAGTGGAATAAAGCAAAATATTCAGGGAACCAACAGTGACAGGAAGGAAACCAGGATTCAAAGCAACAATTTGGAACAGAAGGAAGAAATGAACATCCAACTGGGTCAGAAAAAAGAAACAAGAATCCAAAAAAATGAAGAGAGGCTGAGGATTCTCTGGGACAACCTGCAGTGTTCCAATATCTGAATTGTAGAGTTGCCAGAAGGAGTAGAACAACGGCAAGAAATTGAAAACTTATCTGAACAAATAATGAAGGAAAACTTCCTCAATCTGGCAAAGGAAATAGACTTCCAGGAAGTCCAAAGAGAAACACACCAAGGCACATCATCATTAAGTTTCCCAAGATTAAGTATAAAGAGAGAATTCTAAAAGCAGCAAGAGAAAAGAAGACAATTACCTACAAAGGAGTGCCCACAAGACTATCAGCTGATTTCTCAAAAGAGACCTTGCAGGCAAGAAGGGGCTGGACAGAAGTATTCCAAGTCATGAAAGGCAAGGACCTACATCCAAGACTGCTCTAT
>PVKM010051558.1:0-10439 GCA_004027735.1 Carollia perspicillata
AGACCTTACAGGCAAGAAGAGGCTGGAAAGAAGTATTCCAAGTCATGAAACACAAACTCTTTAGTATAGACTAGAGTTCCTTTTATGGTCTGACTCTTGTATATTCCTCAGTTGGTTTTACATCTAAACATACTATATCTCCTATTCTATAATGTAGTAAATCAGAAGATGTTTTAGCTCCTTGAATGTAGAATGTTCTTTTAAAATTTTTTCTTTCTCTTTTTTTCCCTTAAGCACTCTCCATCTCCCTTCCACATTGATATTTCCTTTTTAAAAATTTCAGCAGGAAAATTTTCTTATACTCATTTATAATAGGCCTCTGTGCCTCTCTACCAGGTCATGCATCCAAGGTATCACCCATTTAATGTCTTATTGATGCAAATGCTAACCATCCATTCTATGAACCTGACTGGAGTGCCAAGGGGAGATTATGATGAATCCACCCTGGTTTTGGAACGTGATCCATGTTCAGTACTGTAATCCTTAGATTAGTGTTTTCTGCTGTTCTTTGCCTCTCTCTCCTGCTGTTTGGATTCCTTTCCCATGCTGTTGCAAGATTTGGGCTTCTTCTCTAATTTCTAAAAAAAAAATCATACCAAGTTTATAATAGAATTTTGTTGAGGGTAATTTAATTGAAAACTCCAGGCATCATCAACAGTCTCAATCATATAGCACTTTATTTCAGCTGAAATCTGTCTTACACATTTCTCTTTTGAAGTGTCTCCTTGGCTCTCTCTCAATGGGAAGTCTTCCTCTTCTCTACTCTTTACTCATACAGCCTCAAAGCTCAAAGCCCTCTTTGTCTTTCTATTTCCCTCTGAGAAACCTCAATTGCAACCCCTCCTAATAGTGCAGATTTTTCAGTTCTGCCATAGTTTCTATCCTTCAGAAATTTTATTGAAGTATATTTAAATGATGCCAGTATATCTCTCCAAGACATATTTTCATATCAGCTACTGAAAAAGAAAAAATGGTCTGTGTGTACATGATGATTAGGTTGTACTAAAGTTGTATTGTGTTTACTGTCCACTGCTTATGATGCATCAGGAAGCTGAAGAAGAACAATTATTGCAATGCTTATATCTGACCTGAGCAAATCTGGCCCATTATGTGTCACTCTTACTTCAACA
The DNA here is from genome assembly GCA_004027735.1 of Carollia perspicillata. NCBI lineage: Eukaryota > Metazoa > Chordata > Mammalia > Chiroptera > Phyllostomidae > Carollia > Carollia perspicillata. Next base: position 1,131 of record PVKM010051558.1, read on the forward strand.
ACTGTATTTCAGTAACAAAACACAGGGGTTAACTTTATTAGGTGATTATATTTTGACCCATAGAGATGAGTGAAAATTATGTGTTATTGTGTAACCAATTGCCATTAGCAACATTCTTTCATAAAACAGATGTCTGTCTGCTCTCTGCAGGGTTGCCTCTGTGAGGTTCACCATGTCCAGAAATGAATTTTTGATTTATTATTGCCCAGGCATAATTGAAAGAACGATTAAGTCTCAGCTTTGTGATTCGTGCATATTGACTGTGTGGTCAGTGAAGGAGAAAGAAACCAGAGATTTTGTGGAACAAGGGACATCTGTGTATTGTTATAAAACTGATTAAATATAGTACAATCTGTGGCAAAATGACAGCAGTTATAGACTTCAGTATCTAAGGATTAAAAGGAATTATACTTAAAAGTCAGTACTTAACTAATAATTGTTTTCCAAATGGTATTTTCCTTCAAATTAATTTCCACAGATAAACAGAGAAAGAAACTGTGATGTAAACCCAGGCAATCTGACCCCAGAGTCTATGATCTTGACTACTATACTGTATTGTACCTTTTAGTTGACTATTTAAATCTACAACTGTGTAGTATAGCATAGTTATTATTTAGAAATTCTTTTTTTTAATAATTCTTTTTTAAAGACTTTATTTATTTATATGTAGAGGGGAAGGGAAGGAGAGAGGGAGAGAAACATCAATATATGGTTGCCTCTCGTGCGTCCCCTGCTGGGAACTGGACTGCAACCCAGGCATGTGCCCTGACTGGGAATCGAACTGTGTTCATTTGGTTCACAGGCCCATGCTCAATCCACTGAGCTACACCAGCTAGGGCTAGAAATTCTTTTAATAGATGGTGTAACTAAATTGATGTATATATGTAAATAGATATTATTTGTACAAGAAATATATGTTTATGATAGTATATATATATATATGTGTGTGTGTGTGTGTGTGTGTGTTTTATCCTGAGATGTTTTTTAAATCTTCAAAACCCCTAGCAAAGAGAAAGTAATGCACTTTTACAGCTTATGTTAAAAAAAGTACCAAATTGCAAAATGTATAGTCTAATGATCCTAGATGTGCTCTGTTTTGCACTATGAAAGAATTTCAATCTCAACTTGAACTGGAGGATGTAAAATGGAAAATCTCACTTATTTGTTCTCAGGAAAATAAAACATAAAAACTGAAAGACTGATTTCCCCAAAATACCTGCTGACAGAAAACTGATAATATTAGAATTTTCTTAGGTGACAGAGAATTGATCAGGGATTGCCTCATATCAACTTGGGATATTTTGCTTGTGGTTTCCAGAGACATGAACAAGAAATAACCCAGGTCAGGTTGATCTCACAAAATAAGCTGAATTGAGCTTTGTTTGTGTGATTGGACTGGTTTTGTCTGATTGGATAATTTTTAGAGCTGGTCTTCGTTTATAATTTTAACAGACTCTTAGAGAACTCTCCCCTCTTTACATTCCCTGCCCCTATCATACAGCCTACCCCAGACACTCAGTGGGCTCACTTGTGGCTTGCAACAGTTTGGATTTCATAAATGGCAATTCCTCTGCTATTGCCCAATAAACCATCTTCTTAACCATTTAGAACTTGCCTCAGTTTACCTCTTTATTAGTCTCCAGAAAAAAAGTGGGGAAAGAGAAAGTAAATAGAATGAAATGATATCAAGATTGTTCTTTTTCTTTCCAAATTTGAGTTGTTAATTGTTCCTAATCATCTTCTCTCCTGAAATAACTTACATTCCTCTAATTAATACTACATATAACATAGACTGATAAAAATTGACAAACCAAGAAAAGCGAGAGAAATTCAACTACATAGATTATTTATATATGTATTTATTTGATTAGTTGTTATCATTTTGGATGGATGTGTTTGATCACTGCAGAACATGAAATTCAAGAAAATCAATACATTTATACAGGCTCTTAACTTATTTTCAAGTCATATTTTTGTGAAGTCATTTGTTTACTGTGCCATCCATGTTACGCCTCTTTCAGATTCCACTGAAATTTACCTTTCACTTGATGATTGTTTTTCAGAAAGAAATGAAGATTTTGGCGCTTTCCTATATTTTCAGCAAAGATAATTATGAGGCAAGAATAAAACCATATTCAAATGCAGGTGCTGTGCAGCTAGATAAACCTGATTGCTAGTTAATGAGCACATATTCTCAACAATCCTTGAAGTTACTCTGATTTGTGTCTCAGCAAAAGTACAAACTACTACACATAATGGATCTTTGGTATTCTGGGGGGGGAAATATAGGTATTATATCTGTGAAGGCTAAATGACTGCATTTTATAGAAAGACACTTAGGTTATATTTTAATTAGATAGCCCTGAATTCATGTTTTATAAAATTTAAGCATCTTTTAATGATGGGACACAATATGGAGATGGATGAAAGGCAGAATTTTTTGTTACTTACAGCTCCAAATAAGAGAAGGCTGTTAGGCAAGGTTGCATGGGGTTGCACCTGGGGGCAGGGTAGCAGCAAGTTGGAGCTAGAGAGATCGACCAAGGGACAAGAGGAGTGGGGTTATGTAGGTTCCTTGGGTTTCTTGTGGATTAGCTCATTTGAGTAGCTTCTTGGGCTCTAGGGCCATAAGGACAGTTTCTAGCTGTCTTGTACCTTGTGTAAAGTTGAGTAGAACAGATGCTTAGAGGTTTGGTGTGTGAGAGCCAAATAAGGGAAATAATTGGAGTGTGGCCCTCACCACCTGCTTAGACAGGGAAACTGACCCACCTCTAGCCAGGACCTTGAAACTGGGTCAAATCAGCATTAAAACCAATAAAACCAAAAACACTATATTAAACTTGATTATAATTTGCTATCAAATAAACCTCAATGGAAGTTTATTTTTGGTTTATGTAATTGTTCAATCAATGCAGGTGATTCTGTTAGATGGGCAACCTTCTATGTAGAGATTCAGAGGTGGTGTGGGGAAAGTGCACTTGTTCTTAACCAAAGCTTTCCTTATGCTTGCATTCCGTTGTCTCGAAATGGTCATTTCATCTCACCAGAGAGCAGTGTTGAGGGTCCCTGGCAGAGCAGCCACTTCCCAGCAATAGTTCTCTCTATAGAAAGAGAGTACGATTCTTTGATAGACACACAGCTGTTTTTGCCAGAAGGAAGTTTTAGAATATGTATCTCTACATACTTATATATATATACATGTGTGTACATATATAACATACACACATATAGTATGCATGAGATTTATAACAGAGGGTAATTTTATTAACAATCTTTAGGTAAAAATGAATTTATCTCATAGACTATTTCAAGTTTGACATATGAATTGACTCCTACTAGCCCATTGAAATTCTTAGTTTTCTCTAGAAGATACTTTACTATGGCCTGAAATGTTGTACATTTGGCCTGGATGGGTTTATTTTGGATTTTCAATTTCTTTATACAAATGAAATCTCACAATCATATTGAGTGAGTGAAGCCAGATACAAAAGAGTTAGTACTTCTCTCTTGTTCAACATTACATTTCTGAAATTTGTTCATGTTGTGGCACATAGTTACAGAGGTTCATTCTTATTGCTGTAAATATCACAGTTTCTTTGTTCATTCTACTGTTGATGGTTTTTGATACTTTGCAGTTTGGAACTAATACAAATAGTGCTATCAAAAATATTTTAAAACATGTTTTTTGATGAATCTATATACACATTTATAATGGATACACACCTAGGAGTGAAATTTCTGGCCTATAAAATATGAATATGTTCAGTTTATATACTGATAATTTTCTAGGCTTCTTTACTGTCTGTTATAATTGATAATAAACAAGACACTTTATTTACACTGTTATTTTATTTTGTTGCACAGAATTTTGTGTAAACAATAAAAATATGTAAAAAACATTTAGGGGGAAAGTTCTGCTAATTCCAGTAGCACATGGGCTACTTTATTTTCATTTCTACAAGACCTTATCAATCTTAATTAATTAAATATAGGTTTTGTATTAAGCTTATTTACTTAATATGATTTTATGGGTATTTATACATATTTCTGTGCTGTTCATAATTATGTATTTTCATGACTGTGTTGAATTCATCTATCAGAAATGGCAATTTATTTTTATAGACTAACGTATTTTCAATTTTTACTAATTATTTGTGAAACAATTCATATTTCTAAGCTGTACTGTACCTTTATTACCCAATTTCTTGAATTTGCTATTATGTCCTTAGGAAAAAGAACATAACACATGTATTCTGTCTTTGACCTTTAGCATGCTTAGAGAAAAGTACAACTTTTCATGACAGTACATCAACATAGCTTACCTTTGCATAAACTTACACTGCTCTGCCCTGAGCCTAAGCTACATTACATTTCTTTCCAGAAGGATAAATTGGTAAGGTCTCATCAACTGAATTTTGGGTTGACATATGGACATTTGAACTACTATGATTTCTTACTTCTTTATCACAAAGCTTGACATGCCTGAAGTAGAAATAAGAGAAAGTTTTTTCTCTTTGTGCCCAAACTTTGCAGGTTTCACTATGCATCTTAATGTCTGTCTCCCACTACCCAGCTCCCTACACTCATACCCAGCCCTGGAGCTTTTACATGCTACAATAATTATAACTTACTGACACGTGAACAGACTAAAGCAGATTATACCCTTAGTAGGGAAATATCACAAACAATAATATGTCTTTAATTATTAACCTAATACTGTAACCAGGAATTTCTTCGATGCATTAATTTTTGTTTTAATTCCCAAATAATGTGTATTCAAGAATGTTAGGACTCAAATATTCTAACTGGATATACAAATTAAAGCGGTGACAGACCTAAATGCAGAACACAGATAGCTCTGATCTCACTGAATAATTCCAGGAAAGATAAGGTGCCTAAGTAAAATAATTAAATGTGAGGCACAAAGGGATAAATTCAATCCGCGCTTAGAGCCATTTCCTTTTTGGCAGTGTCATGACTGTTTCTAAAAACCATTAGATTTGCATTTAACTGATTAGGAGGAAAGTTACAGGATAATTGGGATATCCTAAATTCATTAGTCGCTGTTTTTGCTCAACATTTCATTCGAAAATTGTGAAGAAGGACATACTATTTAAAAGTGGAAAAGTTTAGAAATCTTAAAAGACTGAAAATCACCTTTTCTAGAAGGATGAATAACTTTCATTTTCAAATAACAAGTTGTTTTTATTTTTAATTAAGTAGCTTTATGTAGGTAAATGTATTGGGAAGTCTATATTATAGAAATCATGTTATTATTTTCAACTTATAAATTTTTAGCAGACCCCAGAAAATAAGAAATGTTGTTTTTTTTATATTTTCTACAACAATAGAAACTGCAACAATATTCCTTAACAGCTTAGTAAAATTCTGGAATGAGGACCCCCTAACAAGAGGATTTGAGACATAAATATCTCCACATTTCTGTTTTAAAATCACTTAATTGAAGTATGATTGACATGCAAAAAGCTGCACATATTTAATGTGCATAACCTGGTGAGTTTGGAGAGAAGAATAAACCAGTGAAACCACCACCACAGGCAATGCCATAAATATACCATGACCTCCAAAAGTTTCCTCCCATTCTCTTTATTATTATTACTAGCATCATTTTAGTTAACATTACTGTATTGTATAATTAACAATTTACTAAGAGGTTAGATCTTAAGGGTTCTTATCATAAAAATGATAAGTAAATATCCCAGCATTTCCATGCTTGTTTGCAAGACAGTTTTATCTGCCACTGGAATGACCAATTTGTGTTTAATTATCAAAATTAATAGTATCGCAGAATAAATTTGTCAATGTGATTGTCTGTCCTTAATTTTTTTCTATGTGAAAAACAATAAAATATGCCCTACTGCTTACTGATATAAAAGCATTTTTTCCTAAGAGAGTTCTGATGAACACAGGTAAGTCTCTACTTTTCTCAAGGATAATCAGTTGAACACAAATATTGTTTAACACGAAAGATAATATTTCCCCTGGTTCTCATGAAAGAAGTGATATAAAGAGCACAATACAGTCCAAGTTTACCACAATAAAGATATATTGGTATTCTCTGTTAAAATAAGATAGTATAATATTATGCCCTGGCTGGTATAGCTTAGTGGATTGAGCACGGACCTGTGAAACAAAGGGTCGCTGGTTCGATTCCCAGTCAGGGCACATGCCTGGGATGCAGGCCAGGTCCCCAGTAGGGGACACATGAGAGGCAACCACACATTGATGTTTCTCTCCCACTCTTTCTCCTTCCCGTCCTTTCTCTAAAAATAAATAAATAAAATATTTTTTTAAAAAGATAGTATAATATTATCACTGATTATTAAAGTTTTGTCTTAGTGCCTGAATAGTCAATTATTGACATAGACAATTCTTTGTAATTTACCAGCATAAAATTACAATAAAAGATTAAATTGCAGAAACGTCTAAAATGTCCTTGAAATGAAAAGAGATAATGGCTCAACCATATTTCAAAAGTTAATATATCTTTCTCATTACAGAAAAAAGTGAATTAACTTTGGATTCATTAGACAGTCTTTGAAATAATCTTCAGTTAAACAGACAATAGATTGCTAAATTCTACAATGATAAATCCTTAATCTTATAAAGAATATTGGAACATTTACTTGTGATGCTTAATTTTTTTCTGCTCAAGTTTATGCTAACAAAAACTTTTTAGAAAAGGGAGAGGGGTAATTAAATAAGATTTGAATTCCTAAAGAACTTATCATAAATGTTAGTTCATATTTGCATTGGATATGTCAACATTTGTTGATGAAACATATAGAAATGTGAGAAAATCTCTCTTCTTTTGGAAGTATTCTTTAAACACAGTGGAGTCACTAATTTTCAAAATACATTGGCAAATACAGTACACTAGCTACAATAATCTAAAATATAAAAATTCTATAACACAATTTTAGATAGACTATCTAATTTAAGCCTTATAGCAACCTTTGGAATCAGGTCCTATCATTGAGTCCTACTATGCAGGTGAGGAAAATTGCTAAGAAGTTATAAGTCCCTAAATTCACTCACATAGCTGTTGGGCCAGAGTCAGGATTTATACATTACTATTTTTGCCTATAAAACACATGCTTTCTTTTATATGTTATGCTGCACCAAATTTCAAGACATTGCTGGGTACCTTCTCTGGTGCTATGGTTTCAGTAATGCTGAACCTAGGGTGATGAGAGAATGCTTGGAGAGGCCCAATTTTTTAGCCTTTTCAAATTTGCATTCACACATCATTACTGAGAGCTGCATGTGGAAAATAAATAAAAGTAAAATATTCTTCTTTATCCATGCATTTGCTTCTCCATACATAATGTGTGCGGACACCATTGATTTCATCAGGACTTCACAGGATGATAGCACAATCTGACTTATAATCTATATCCCTTTTGACACTATTCAGAGTCTTTTGTGGTTCCATAGAAAATTTTGGAATATTTGTTCTAGTTTTGTGAAATATGGCATTTGTACTTTTTAAAAACGGTTATTGTACTTTTTTCCATTACCATTTAACCCCCTTATACCCTTCACAATCACCACACTGTTGTTCATGTCCATGAGTCCTTTGACCTTTTTGCTAGATCCCTCTAATCCCTAACTTCCCCCCTCCCAATAGCTTGATAGGAATTGTGTTGAATATTTCTCTGGGTAGCATGGCATTTTAATGATAATTCTTCCAACCCATAAACATAGAATATGCTTCTACTTATTTGTATCTTCTCCAACTTTTTTCTTCAATGCCTTATAATTTTTTGAGTACAGGTCTTCTACATTCTTGGTTGAATTTATTCCAAGGTATTTATTTATTTATTTTTAATGCAATTGTAAATGGGCTATTAGGAGTCAAAACATATGCATATGTAAAACTTGAAATTTTATTATTTGTGTAAAAAGTACAACTGATTGCTGGGTATGTATTTTATATTCTGCTACTGTACTAAATCCATTTATCAATTCTAGTAGTTTTTGGTGGAATCTTTAGGGTTCTCTATAAATAGTATGATGTCATCTGCAAGTAATGACAGTTGTACTTCTTCCTTTACAATGTATACATTTTTTATTTCTTCTTCTTGTTTGATTGCTGTGGCTATGACTTCCACTACTGTGTTGAAAAAACAGTGGTGAAAGCAGACATCACTGTCCTGTTATCAATCTTAAGGGAAAGGCATGTAGTTTTTGCCCGTTGATGTTGGCTATGGGTTTTTCATATATGGTTTTTATTGTATTGAGGGATGTTTCCTTTATTCCCACTTTGCTAATAGTTTTAATCATAATGGGTGCTGGCTTTTATCAAATGCTTTTTCTGCATCTATTGGTATGATCATGTAGTTTTTATCTTTCATTCAGTTTATGTAGTGTATCACATTTATTGATTTGTAAATATTATACTCTTATTGCATCTCCAGAATAAGTAGTTTTGCTTTATTGCTGGATCTTGTTTGCTAGCAGTTTGTTGAGGATTTTAGTATCTATGTTCATCAGGAACATATAATCCCACATTATAATTTTCTTTTTTTGTAGTGTCTTTATCTGGTTTTAAAATTAGGATAATGCTGGCATCATTAAATGAGCTTGGGAGTCTTTCATCCTCTTGAATTTTTTGAAATAGTTTGAGGAGAGGATTTAGTTCTTTGAATGTTTGTTAAAATTTACCTGTAAAGCCATCTGATCCGGGATTTTTGTTTGTTGAGAGTTTTTTGATTAATGCTTAAAAATTAGTTGTAATTAGTCTAATCATATTATCTGATTCTTTCTGATTCAGTTTTGGAAGACTCTGTGTTTCTAGGTATATTTCCATTTCTTCCAAATTGTCCAATTTGTGCATACTGTTGTTCATAATATTTTCTTACAATTTTCATTATTTCTTTCTTATATTTTTAAAATTATATTTTATTTATGCCAACTTTTAAAAATTAACTGATGAACTATAAGTCTAATACTTATCAAAACATTTTAATAATTATGAAATTATGATAGTATTGACTATAATCTCTAGGCTGTACTTTACATCTGCTTGACTATTCTGTAATAAGTAATTTGTACTTCTTAATCTCTTCACTTTTTTCACTCATTCTTCCAATCCCTTTTTCATCTGGTGACCATCAAAATATTTTTTGTGTCAATGAGTCTGTTTCTGTTGTGCTTGTCTTTTTATCATTTTTAGATCAATTATTTACAAATATGTATTTATTGCCCTTTTATTGTCCATAGTTTTCATTTTTCTTCTGTTTTACAAAAAAGACCCTTCAACATTTCATATAATACTGGTTTTGT
>PVKM010051559.1:0-10445 GCA_004027735.1 Carollia perspicillata
ATTGGGACAACTGTAATAGCATAATCAATAAAATATAATTTAAGCCAAAAGAAAAAAATTAACCGTGTACCAAACCCACCACTCATGCCCTAAAGATTCTACTTCTAAAACATAACATTTGCTTCTCTTTATCATTACTTATGGCCTCTAATAAGCTTCCTGACTTCCCACTCCAGCACCCTTCCAATCCAATTCTCTGCAAAAGCCTTAAAGTGACTTAGAGTGAAATGGGCCACCATGTCAGTTAGTAACTGATTTAAACCAATGATTTTTCCTAATTCACTGGAGATAAAAATGCAAAATCCTTTACAAGCCCATAGGTTGCTCTTGATAGCCTGCTGACCTCTCCCTTCCTCACTCACAGCACTCCAGACACACTAATTTGTTGTTCTTTAAAACTCAGGGACTTCAATCACACTGTCGTCCTCGTCTTCTCTCTATTGTTTTCCTGCCTGTCTTGTACTCAATCTTCAGGTCTAGGTTTAAATGTAACATCCAGAGAGAGAGCCTCCAATCCAAAGAGAGGCCCTCTATCATACTTATTTACAGCACCCTGTAATTACCCTTAACACCACAAATGTATTATGTATTGAATATTTGCTTAAATACCTGGTTCTCCACTAAATTATAAGTTCCATGAGGACAGAACTATGCCTTTTTAGTTTTCAACTATATTGGAAACTGACTATCCCACAACATCTTTTTAACAATATACTGAACTAGACATAGCATGACTATATGTTTAAAATGCTTGGGGGGAATGAAACACATATTATTTGGATGTGGCAGTGATATATGTTTGTAAGTGATCCTTAACTATAAGCAAGACATTATGAATTTCAAGAAATTTCCTGGGCCTCTGCTCCCATCTCCACATGCTTAAAATGACATGTACTTACTTTAACAACTACCCAAGACTAAACGTATCACTAAGCAAAGAAAGAGCATTACTAAAGAGACCATGCTAAATAAGCAGCCAAACAGATTGGTCTATAATGAGGCTAAGTTTTGCATAGTTCAGATAAAATTAAAGTTCTGCAATAATATATATATCAACTCTACAGTTATACTTCATCACAGGGTAAAGAGTGGGAAGAAGCATTTACTTCCTTTACTAGTTTTTTCCATTTAGTCAGTAGTTCTAGTTTATTTCCCCTTTTCTGTCATTCTCTAAAAATTTGAAATCAAAATTTAATAATATATTTCCTAATTTTTACATTAGCTTTATTTTCCTGGAAATATAGGGAAAACACATTTTTAATCATCAAAAACTAATTTTTTATTCTCTGATGAGATTTTTCAAGTTCTGAATCTTATTATTACTAATGTAATTCTTTCACATTCTCCCACAATATCTTGAAATTGTCAGCCTTTCCTCAGATGATAAAAGTATTGCTTCTACTATGAAAACAATTAGTTCAACCTCTTGTGGTAAAGAATTTTCAAATATAAATGCAAAAATATGAAATCTATTTTAGTTAACTTTGTGTATAACAAATCAACTCAAAAAATTTTCAAATAACAATTTTTTTTGATATTTAGAAGTTTCTCCATCAAAAAGTCTATTTGCTCTTTAAACTTGAAGCACAAATAAAGCACTGACATCCAACATGTTTTTTAACAAGCTATATAATATCCTACTTGCCTTTGACTCACTTACTTTTTTAATTACCAATCTTAATATGTGTACAAAGCAAAGACTGCATGGAGAATATCTGGAAAATCTTTTACTTTGTTGCAAACTTCACACAATGAAACAGAAAAGACATACAGAAAGTTCTAGGCTCTTTAATTTGCTGCAACTCACTGTTCAATTCACTCTCAGTGGCCCAATACATTGGCCATGTATTTTATTCATCTTTTCCCTATTCCACACTGCTTCAGATTAATTATTACAAACCAACTGGGTATCTATCTTTCCCAAGCTGGTGGCCATGCTTTAGTTGCATTAAATCAATTGTCTCATCACATGCCGTTGAAGGAGCTGAAGAAGCAATCACACTGCTCTTCCACTTCATTCTGTAGCTACCCATCTGCCACCTGATAGGCTGAAATAATTCTGCTGTGTCTTTCACTTTATCATTCTAGGAAATTAACATTTTCACAGATGCCTTCTTAAAAGTAAATTCTTTGTTCCAAGAAATAAAATATTTTTATTATGAATAGCAAGTATTCAATTTCTACCAATGTGATTTGAATACATGAAAATTTGCCATCATTTCCCCATAAAAATCATATTCATTTTAAAATCCAGTAATTTCAAGTGCACTGCACTTTTTTCATGTTTTATAATTTTTCCAGTGCTTTTTCCAGTTAGAAACTCCTTGTGTTTCAAATGTTTTAAATGAGTTTTCTTCACAACCAAATTCTTGTTAGCCACATAATGTGAAATGCCAACCACCAAAACTCTGTAATCATACTTCCTTAATTTTTCCTCTTGTCCCTGGTCTTTGTGTACTTTCCAGGTAAGTGTCCACAAAAGAGCCTGAACATTATGCTGGTGACAGAAACAGCAACTAGTTACTGATAATGATGCTGATACAGTACACAGTTGGTTTTCTAAACTTGTTATTTCAACATCATTATTTGACTTGTCTGAGAAATTATTGAAATTTTTGTACTTGTATTTTAATATAATTTCAAACAAGTTTCCACATAACAAACTATAACTGACTATACCCATAACTGAATAGCTGAAGAATTGGAAATACTATACACCAAGCAATACAAAGCTGGAAAAACATCAAAACAGAAAAAAAATCAATGCAGGTGGGCTGGCAGAAGACAGGCCAACTGCTGAGTTACATTAAAGGTCTCTTGCTCGTTTTGCACAGTGTTTTTTTTTTAATTCTCAACAGTTACAGAACAACTTCCTACAGAATTTAAGAAATAAGGAGTAGAAATGTGTGGCCCTATCTCTCCTCCTCCAGCAACCCTATATTTGTCTTAAAAGAAATTAGACCTTAAGATTTTATTAATTTATTACCTTTCAGGTTGTTATATGGCAACAGTTCTGAAACATTATACATAGAGACCTTTGCCTTTGGAACTCTTCCTTTTAAAGGTACAATAAGGTCTTTCATCTAGCTGACATTATCCAAAGTGAAGAATCCCTTACTGAAAGCCAAATATCAGTAAAAGTGAATTTTGTTAAGAAGCTGAAAGGTCTGAGATTTTACCTTATTTGCAACCTAACAGGTTAGGCTGCCACAGTATTTCTGCCTGTGAGATCAATTTTAAACTCAAATATATTAAAGCTTTCCACCATTCGGCCTCAAGTTATTTTTCTGTTCTTTTCCCCCTCCCCAAGCCATGTTTACAGTATTTTTCCCACAGGATTATTTGTAATCACATGTGTGTTTACTGATTTTCTGTCTTGTCCACTGAACTTACATTCTAATCAAGCAGGAACCATATCTATTTCATTCATACCTGCACATTCAGCCCATATTAAAACTGTCACATGGAAATCACTTAATAAATATTTGTCAAATAAAATTTCAGTGTAATTTGTTTCTACCTCAACTCCAACACATGCTCCTCCTCTTTGGTTCCCTGTTCTCACCAACTCACATCTTGAAACCTATATAAAGTCTCATCAGCCCATATGACCCGGATGGGTCTCCACATCATAAATCTCCCTCAGTAATTTCTTACAGAATTATATTTAATTCTCACAATGCTATGTTTTTCTCCAATTAAAAAATGAAGGAACTAAAGCTTAGAGAGGTAAGAAATGTGTGTAAATCATAATCTCAGTGAGGCTACGATGCGAATCAGATCTGTGTCACTTCCAAGCCCCTATTCTTAACCCTCTTTTACACGGCATCCTTAGCTAAAATGGTTCTCATGTGATGTTACTGATTCAACGTCCAGTGCTGCCACATCTCTGCAGTGCAATATTGAAGAACTCAGACACTATACAGGTAAAACAGGAGGTAACTGTAGTACACACCTAAAAATACAAAGATTAAATGAGATAATTTAATGAAAAGCACATAGCGCAGTGCCTAGCACTTACCACAAAAAACACTCAAGAGATGTGAACTATTATTATCATTATATTCCTCTAAAACAGAGGTCAGCAAATTTTTTAAGGGTCAAATGGCACAGAAATTAGCTTTTGTGAGTTACAGTCTCTGTTGCAACATAAAACAGGCAGCAAGCTTGATTTGACCCACAGGCCACAGTTTGCCAACCCCTGCTTTAGAGCAGGGTTCTTCAACTTCTTGGCACTGCTCATATTTGAGGCTGGATAGCTATTTGCTATGGAGGGCTGTCCTGTACATTGTAAGATGTTCAGAAGCATCCCTGGTCCCTACCCACCAGATGCTAGTAGCACCCATCAAGTTGGGACAACCAAAAATATCTCCTGGGGATCAAAATCACCCCAAGTGAGAAACATTGCTCTAGAGCCATCAAAACCATGAAAATGTAGCTTGATTTTTCTCATAATGAAAATACCTTCAGTGGAGAAAATTTAACACACTTAAAAGTAATTATACTCACTTAGCTAAAATTCCCACACTTAGCAATAACTTTATAACTTCTGTGATACACACGGCTGTGGTCGAAAAGTAGAGTTCTTTGTCTGACGTCCTTGTATATCTTAAAGCTATAGTGTAAGTTGCAGCCACCAGGGTCATCACTGTCAAGCAGTATAACTTGAATAATAAACTGACATTTTCTGAAAAATATGTGCAACAAAGATATTATTTAGTAGACAATATTAATGTATATAAAATTTAATCAACATACCTCAGAATGTTTTCCAATTTCAAGTACAAAATAACTTTTTAAACCCATGATATTTAAAAATTTATTTCAAAACAATACTTCACAATTACCTGAATATAAAAAAACACATACACAAAACAGCTGACTCTGAATATTAATTGGTTAGACATTGATTTTGTTCCCTGGGAATGCCTCAATTGCAAGACTGACTCTAGATTAGGATATTATAAATTATGAGTTTGAGATGTCATATATTATACTTTATATATCTTTATAACTCAAATTTGTAAAAGCAAAGCATGATAAGATGAAAACAAATTATAGCAAAGTATATACTAAATTTAAAGACAGCAAAAAAAGAAAACAAGAGGAATGATTGAGTGTTAAATGTGGAATGTAATATAAAACTTTATCATAATAAAAAAAATAAGCCTCTCATAGCCTTACAGAGATAAGCCTCTCATAGCATTATACAGAAAAATACTTTGTAACTCAAAAAAAGAGTAGTAAGAATAAAGCCCTATAAAACTTGAAATGCAGTTTTGGCTGGTGTGGCTCAGTGGATTGAGCACCAGCCTGAGAACCAAAGAGTCAAGATTCGATTCCCAGTCAGGGCACACGTCTAGGTTGCAGGACAGATCCCAGTAGGGGGCGCATGAGAGTCAACCACGTATTGATGTTTCTCTCCCTCACTTTCCCTCTTTCTAAAAAAAATAAAATCTTTAAAAAATAGAATATAAATAAATAAAACGTTAAATGCAAGATATGCACAACTTATATAAACTCAATTTAAGCTTGCAAGTCTATGTAAGCAGTGGCCCTCACTCAGGCACCAGGGTGGGTCCAACACCTTCAATAAAACTCCAGGCCCTGGAGTATCAGGTCTCCCTCATACTTCCTTACTCCCAGCCCTGCTCTGATGCTGCCATCACCCAAGCCTCAATCTATTTCTACTGTCTTTACAAACCTCTCACCCCTCATCCCTAACCTTTCAAATCTTCAGGCTAAGGCTACACAAGGATCAGCAAAATTTTTCTGTAATGTGCAAATAGTAAATATTTTAAGCTTTTCAGCCTGTAAGGCAAAATCAAGAATATCACATAGGTACTTAAGTAATAAAAGAAAACAATTTTTTTGACAAACTCAAAATATAATAATTGAGTACAATATTTAATAATATAGGTCTGCTAGTAAGAATAGAATTATTTTAAGGGATAACATTTTGCTTCATTGATTTCAGAGTAGTGCTTCGCCAAATCAATTGCAAATGCTCATCTATAAAAACCATTCTTAGATCATGGGCCATACAAAACCAATGAACCAAATGACAGGCTGGATTTGGCCAGTGGGTCATACTTTGACAGGCAGTATAAGAATCAGAGGGGCACAGGGTAACTCTGGGCTGCTACTGTAACTGCAATATGTACTAAGCATGCTCTTGTTACCTTCCTTGGGAGCCTAATCACAATTTAAAGGTGACTTTCATAGGGAAATGAAATGACAGTTTCAAACAAATTACCTTCAGATTATGTAAGGCAAGAATTTACAAGGTTACAGGTTCTTCAATATTAATATATCCCTGGGAATAATTAAAGAATTATTTGTAAGTTGTAGACAATTTTTTAAGTTATATCAAGTATTAACTATTGTCGATGGATAAAAGACTTAAATTTGAGTTGCAATACCACAAAAGTGGCAGAGGAGAACATAGGCAGAAAAATCTCAGATACTCCACGCAGCAATATTTTCACTGATACATCCCCTAGAGCAAGGGACATAAAGGAAAGAATAAACAAATGGGATCTCATCAAAATAAAAAGCTTCTGCACGGCTAAAGAAAACAGCATTAAAATGAAAAGAAAACCAACCGTATGGGAAATTATATTTGCCAGTGATACCTCGGACAAGGGTTTGATCTCCAAAATATGTAAAGAACTCACATGACTCCATTCCAGGAAGACAAACAATCCAATCAAAAAATGGGCAAAGCACCTAAACAGACACTTCTCCAAGAAGGACATAGAGAGGGCCCAGAGACATATGAAAAGATGCTCAGCATCATTAACCATCAGAGATGTAAATTAAAACCGCAATGAGATACCACTTCACACCAGTCAGAATGACCATCATGAACAAATCAACAAACGAGTGCTGAAGAGGTTGTGGAGAAAAGGGAACCCTAGCACACCACTGGTGGGAATGCAGACTGGTACAGCCACTGTGGAAAACAGTATGGAATTTCCTCAGAAAACTAAAAATGGAACCATCTTTTGACCCAGCAATTCCACCTCTGGGATTATACCCTAATAATACTGAAACACCAATTCAAAAGAACCTATGCACCCCAATGTTCATAGCAGCACAATTTACTATAGCCAAGGGCTAAAAGCAACCTAAATGCCCATCAGTAAATGAGTGGATCAAAAAACTATGGTACATCGCTTCTCAGCCTCTTGACTAAGATCGAGTGTAGTATCTGTTCTTATCAGTTTAAAAAACTATGGTACATTTACACAATGGAATACTACACAGCAGAAAGAAAGAAGGAGCTCCTACCCTTCGCAACAGCATGGATGGACCTGGAGAGCATTATGCTAAGTGAAATAAGCCAGGCGGTGAAAGACATGATCTCACCTATAACAGGAACCTAATCACTAAAGCAAACAAACAAACAAACAAATTATAACCAGAGACACTGAAATAAAGAACAAACTGACAGTAACCAGAGCAGGGGAAGGGGATAACTGGGGGGTGGGGGGAAGGGTTATCAAGGAACATGTATAAAGGACACACGGACAAAGCCAAAGGAGGATAGGATCAAGGGTGGGAGGTGGGGTGGGTCGGGGTAGTGCGAGGGGTGGAGACAACTGTACTTGAACAATAACTTTTAAAGAGGAAAAAAAAACAAATTGCATTTTAATTTTGTATAGAACTGTAACATATGTAAGACATTAATAAGGATAGCCATAACCTTTAAAACTTTGATCTTGATTGTTAATCATTTGTAAACTACTGAACTGCTATACTAGAAGGAAAATATATTTAATTAGTATAAATGTTGAGCGTATTGCTAACAGCAAATGCCACCCTTTTATATTAATCACTGAAGCAATTAAATCAAAGCTCTCAAATCTCATTAAAAACTATGAAAACAAACCTTAGAATGAAAAAAAAGTATTAACTATTATAAAAAGTAACATGATAGAACAGAAGAAAAATAACTGGTATCTACCTAAAGTTTATTTTCAAAAGATATGATAGGCTAAAAAGCAATTTTTATGTGAAAGGAAGTGAAGATCATTACAACACTTCCTTTGTTCTAAAACTTTCCCACACAGGGAAAAGTATAGGGAACCTATCCGCGTGGCAGTGGCGAATGTAGCCCAGCCCTGATCTGGAAAATTGGCAGGGAGCAAGTCAGCACACAGGCCGCAGGCCCACAGATAGCTTCTCCCATGGGGAACCAGGCCTGATTGTACCTAGGCTGCTTCGAGGCTTGCTTTTTGCTAAAACTCCCTCACCTGAATTGAGGCAGCAAATGCTTACTGCTTATCTTTAAAGTAACTTCCTAAAGTCTGTGCTAAACCTCCCAAGTATGGAGTGTAACCAGTTCAACCACTTGATTAGCAAACATCCTTTTCTTTGACGTCATAAGCAACATTCTGTCCTTTGTTATCTGTAAAAGGTATCATGTAAAGGCAATCTGTGTATAGTAAATGAGGACCATCTTCGACGTAATGTGCCCAGAGCAGCAATAAAAGCCTGTCCAGGCAGGAGTCGGGGCCCTCTCTCACTTAGCGAGTGGCTGTGCCATCCTTTTTTCTCCACAGGACTTCTGTAGTCCATGTGAATTTATTCCTCACAGCTACAACACATGGACCCTGCTGGCCGGAGTCCACATCAGAAAAGTATGTAACTTCAAAAATAAACAGCAATAAACTTTAGTTATTCAGTAAAGGAGAAAGCACTTCCCATCTCCTAAATCAGGGGTGAGCAAACTACATTTAAAGCTCTAATTTTTATAAGCCTGCAACTTCAGAATAATTTTATATTTTTAAATAGTTGGGAAAAAACTTTAAAAAAATTTTAAATATATTTATTGATTTTAGAGAAAGAGGAAGGGCGAGGGAGAGAGAGAGAAGGGGAGAGAAACATCAATGTGAGAAACATCAGTTGGTTGCCTCTCCCAACCCCAACTGGGAATCAAATCGGCAACCTAAGTCTGTGCGCTGACCAGGAATTGAACCCCTAACCTTCTGGTGTATGGGGCAACACTCCAACCAACTTAGGCACACCAGCCAGATGGGAATAAAAAAAACCTTTAAAATAACCTTTTGTGAAATTTACAAATTACATGAAAGATTCAAATTTTAGTATCCATAAATATAGCACTATTGGAACATAGCCATGCTCATTTATTTCCAAATTGTTTATGGCTACCTTTTGTCCTGCAATGGCAGTTGAGTAGTGATGACATCCAGTCCTTTACAGAAAAAAAACTGCCAATCCATATTTATGAAAGTGCTGACTAGATTTTCAACACTTTTGTAAATAAGAGAGGCTAGGACTGTCAAACTGAAAATTATCCCCAAAACAACAGTGAATGTTTAAACACTAAACCAAGTATGTATAGCCTGCAACTATATTCAGACCTAGAGTTATCATTGTCATCAACTGTGAAAGTAAACCTATTTGCATAGTGCTTTTATAGGAATATAAATATTCTTGAAAATAACTACTGATCTAAATGGATGAGCAAACAAATAAGTTTAGACACTTGTAAAACGTATAGGGCTTTGGTATGGCATCCATTTACAAAACAAGCTTTTAAAAAATACTTAATGCTTTTAGCATTATTTCTCTCATTTCAGTTTAACATTGGATCCATATAGTTCTTCTTCAATCCATTCAGAAAATCTCTAGCATGAAATTTCAGTTACTAGCAATTTCAATTTTTTCAAGGTAGAATCAAAAGTTCATCTCATGTACTCCCTGTAAATTCTGTTAAGTTTTCACATCATGCCCAAGGCCAGAAACTTCAAACCTAGCCCACAACTCAACTGCATTGTTGAATTGGCTTATTAGCACATCCGCATTGTTTCCTTTTCTCATGAAGTTCCCATTAGCTCCCTCACATTATTTGTTCCTGTGTAGAAAACGTTCCCCAACAGAAATTTAGGATCTGAAGTTATTTTTATTGTTCTTGTTGTTGATGTATTTTACATGGGCCGTTATCTGTAATACCCAAGAACTTGGAAATTCAGTAAGTTCCAAATCAATCCTTTGTGAATATCAAAGCTATGACAACTGCAATTTTGTTATGATTATGCAAATCTAGAGGGCATGTAAGATTTCTAACATGACCAAGGCACAACAAATAAGTATTGGCAATAGCCTACACCGATCAGTTGTTGCAACTATTTCAGATAATGACTTGGACTCCTTTAAAGTCTCGCTCATCATTAATCCTGCTGTTACCATTCTGTTACTTATCAAAACAATTCTGGGTTTTACTTCCTGTGTTGCTATAAAATAAATAAAAGGCTCTTTAAGATTGGGAGAATGCATGAGAGAAGCAAATGAAACTAAGCCAATGCCCCTGGGCAGGGCTTAAATGATAAATGCGGACAACTGAACCAGGAAACTAATCTGGCACCCATGCGGAAGATGCTCTTCAAATATTTGTTCAATACTTATTCAGGAGGTGG
>PVKM010051560.1:0-10439 GCA_004027735.1 Carollia perspicillata
CAAATCTGAGAGCTCTCCCAGCATCTGGTGCTGCTCCCTTCTGCCTCATGGATTCTCATTCCCCATCACAGCTGATTAGGGAGCTGGATCTAAAAATGGAGCCTGGTGCTCAAGGTACCACATTGTGTCATTTTTACTGTGCCCTGTAGTTTCACCTCCCAACTGTAGTATTCCTGTGAAGAAACCTCTAGCATCGTAATAAGGCTCCTTTTCCTTTTAAAGGTTTCCCTCTATTAGACATGCAGAAGACACTTAACTCTCAGTGTGGCCAGTCAGTGCTGCGCTTAAAACTCAATTTCCAAACTGCTTTTGCTTTTGTAATAGTGTGAGGACCTATATAAATAGAACGCGATAAATCCTCTTACAACTTAAGCTTCAAAGAAAGTTTCATTGTTACGTTTCCCTAAGTCTCCAAGCATTGTACCTGTGATTTAGGGCCTGTTTCACTGTAATCCCAGTTCCACATTCACGATGCAAATCACAGATTTGTGTTTCAGATGATCAGTCTGGGTCCACAGCAGTGGGCCTTCCTTCCTTTCCTTCCTTTTGCTTTGATCATGCAGTGCTATAGCACACGCTCCATAAATTATGCAAAGAACTTCTCCAGATGCAGAGCTTCCGTGACATTATGTGTTATGGTTTCCATGCTGCATTTTGGCATTTTGTGAAATTTAATTACATCTGATGATACTCTCAGCCCAGCCACTGGAGCAGTAGTGCTATCCCCCCGCTGTGCTCAGCCACTCGAGTGCCTCCTGGAAGTTGTAGAGAGGGGTGCTTGTTGTCCTGTCCCTATGTCTACGTAATTCATTATCTTTTAACTATATCCGGGGCTAATTACAAGTCCTGAAGATGTTTGGGCAGGGTAATCTTGTAAGAATACTGTTCATTTCCAAGTAGAAACAAGTCTCTCCTTCATTAGAACGATTTCTGGATTGGGAGTCCTGAAGGACTTGGCTCCCTAGCTTTTCCTGATCTGTAGTTAGGGATGTTTTGATTATGTGCGTTGATAATGGCCATCGCCACGCTGGACCAGGGACAGGGATTTTCGGACTCTGCTGTCCATTGGTATGAAGTTGTGAGGAGTGTGGTACAAGAGGAATGGGGGTTCCAAAAGCCTTTGAAGAAAAACACAGTTGGTTTGTATCTCTGTCCAGATGTCTGTCTTGGCTCCGCTCCTCCTTGAGTGGGAATGGATGGAAGAGTGCCATAAAAATCCAGGAAGCCCTTCTTTAGAACTTTCTTAAGCTTGGAAAGATAGTAGAGTCCTTGTTACTAACAGAGTAAATACTGTATTTAAATATCCTCCATGCCTCTGAAAGCAGCTTTTATGTTAATTGCTTTTGAATTATAGTAAAAAATATTTAAGACATCTATTGAACAGGCAGACGTTAGGGCAGAAATCTGGGGGTAATTTCACAAGACAGGCTGCGTCTCCCTCCCAGGCCTCACCTCCTATATTCTGCATTCTGTATTCAATGCTCTATGTTCTGTATTCAATATTCCACATTCTATATCGCATATTCTATATTCTTAGCCCAGCAGCCCCAGAGTGTGGGCAGCAGCTCTCCCAGCTTGTGGGGTTGGGCAGTGTCCTTGGTACTTTACTGTTTTCTGGAGTGGTGTTAGGTGAATCAGAACACAGTCTGTGGTTTTTCTATTCTTTTAGGGCCCATACTTGCAAGTCAGTCTGCCCATGAAATCCTGGGTCTGGCTAGTGGCTCTGCATGGGAAGACTTGAGTCACAGTGAATCTGTCCCTCTCCACCAGATAGCCTATTATTGGGGTTCAGATTGCCTCCACTGAAGTCACACTTGCATGTTTGTATGCCTGCTGGAATTTTAAATTTGAATATTTGGTTTAAGACCCATGTACATTGTCCCCTCCCTCACCCCAGATCAATGTAGGTCCAATGACTTTAGCATGGTATATATGAGAAATGGAGTGTGTGTTCCCATAATAGGCTCTTGTGAAATAGATAAAATTAACATCCTTTTATAAATGACAGGAATTTAACACCGTAGCATCTTGTCTTCAGAGAACACTCAATTAAGATTTGTGGGAAAATAACTCTATTGGCATTTATCTGGATGCAATGTTTTATGAATAAGATTATTCACTAATAGTCTTTTGATTCTGCTTTTATTATATGGTAATCATGATTTAAATGAGAAATGACAATGCTTAGAACTTAGCAGAGAGATCATTGTTATGTATAGAATACATATAGTTTATTTATATTTTTAATTTCTAATAAAAGCCATTTATAGCATTTTAATCTTACATCTTTTAAGTACTTTTGTGCTCTAATTTTTTTTACTTTAAAATATTTTAAAGCATTAAATATGAACACAATTTTTTTAAAAAGATACTCAATAGATTTAGAGTTTTGAATGAATTGAGTAAATATTTCTGAACCCCTCCTCCAACCCATTCTCTTTCAATTGCCTCAGAGATATCATTGTCGGATTCTAGAATTTTGTTTATTTCCTGTCTTTTAAAATGGTTTTACCACATATTACCACATATGTTTGTATCCCTAAAAATATAATATTTAGTTTTTCATGGATTTGAAATTATGTAAATCAAATAATTATTTTGTAGAAATTATTTTTGAAATTGTTTTTTCACTCACCTTTATGTTCCTGAGATTCACCTACATTTTTGTTTTTAGATGTAATTGATTCCTTTCAATGGCTATAGAATATTTAATTACAGTATTATACCATTATGTATCCATAATTCTACTGATAGGCATTTGGTTGTCTTACTATTTCGCTACCACAAACAGTCCTGGTATGGACAATTTTTGTATCTTATTGATATAAATGTATATAAGACTCTCTCCAGTTAATATTCCTGAGATTGACATCTCCAAATCTTAGGGCATGGGCACCATTAAAATTACTGGATGAACCAAACATTTTTTCCTAAGGTTATTACACAAATCTTCATTCCCATTAGCCAAGTATAATGCAATCCAGTTGATTCATATCTTTGCCAATACTTGGTGCTATCAGACTTTAACATTATAACCAATCTGGTGGGTGAGAAAAGGTATGTCACGGTCATTTTTAACTTGTTTTTCTATGAATGCTAATGAGATTCAGCATATTTTCATACTGTACTATTGGCCATTAGGGTTTTCTTTTCTGGGTAGTGCCCATTTTAGGCCTTTGCTCATTTTTCTGTTGGGTCGTTGTTGTGGGCTGAATTGTGTCACCCCAAAATTCATATGCTGAAGTCCTAACCCCTAGTACTTCAGTGTATGACTGTACATGGAAATAAGATGTCAGAAGAAGTAGTTAAGTCAATACGGGGTTGTTAAGGTGGACCCTCATCCAGTACAATTGGTGTCCTGACACTAAGAACAACTGTGGCCACAGAGAGGCACAGTGGGAAGAGGATGTGAAGACACAGGCTGGTGACGGCCATCTGTGAGCCCAGGAGAGAGGCTTCAGGCGAAATCAACCCCGGTAACACTCGATTTGTACTTTTAGTGTCCAGAACTGTGAGAAAATAAATTTTTGTTGTTCAAATAACTCAGTCTGTGTACTCTGATGGCAGCCCAAAAAGATTTAATACAGTTACTGATTTTAACAACTTCCTATATGGTTTGCACTTAACTGTGTTTATTTAAGAGATACGTTTTCCATCCCAAATCCATGAAGACATACTCCTATGGTCTATTTACAACAGTTTTTAGATTTGCTTTTTTGCATCGGTATGTCTTTAAAGAAATTGTAATCACCTTTTTTTAGTATGCATAGAGTAGCCTGGGAGTACAGTTCTTCTTTCATTCTACGAAAAACGAATGATCGGAATATGATTAAAAAAAAAGTCCAGCCGTTTCCCAAAGAGGTTTCTATATATCTGGGAGTCAGTTTTAACTTTTCCAGTGGTAATACCACATGGTTTAAAATATTATAGCCTGATGACAATTCTTGATGTTTGGTACAATAGCTACTTCCAACTAGTTTTTAAATTTTTTCCTATGGATTCTTAGCTATTTTTGGATGTTAATTTTTTCAAATTGATGAGGTTTTGATTAACATCATATTGAATTTATAGATCAACTTCAGGAGACTTGATTTCATTAAGATATTGTCTTTCTACAAATGCTGAGACTTGTACTGTTTTAAGTGACAGGAAGTCAATGGCTCTTGAATCAGGCCTGCATGTTGTAAGCAAGTCTCATTTTAGTGACTCAACAAGCTGATTGCCTGGAAATAAATTCTAATTTTGTGCTCTGGTTGTTCACAAGGTATTTCAGCATCCCCTTTGTGCTGCTGCTTTTTAAAGCATTCTGTGTTTTTGAACGCATTGTTCAACATGTACTTAAAAAGTCATTGTGATGTCAGGATAGCTATGCAATGGGGAGTTATGTAGCTTTTTCACAGTGAAACTTCTAACTTTTGGAATCAGTTAACTTTCCCATTGAACTGCCATTCATTTGAACTCCTAAATTTTCTTTTCCTACAACACCATGCCTCTTTGTTTTCTTAGTCTTTTTATTTGGGCCTCTGAAGATTGTAGATAGTCACCACGGCAACACGGTTGCCTCCCCCTGCCCCTAGAAGAAGCATGTCATAAACATTCTAAAATCCACCAACTTTTAATCTTATCAATTAACTCATTTGTCAAATATAATCAAATGCATAAAAGTAATAATAGGGCAACATATGGTCTTCTGCATGGTGACAAATTGCATTACTGATGATTAAGCCACGGGATTCACATCAACACTGTTGTCAGCACTGAACAGTGGGAGCTGATGTCTTCTGCCTGCTCATTATGTGCCAGGGCTGCTCCGTGTCTTCCCTGTGCTAACTCATGGATTCTTGCACTCACCATGCTCGGTAGCTCTGGTCATTGCCCTATTTTCCTGATGTAGACGTGGAGGGGAGCGGAGTTAAGTAGTGTACTCAAGGTCACTAAATAATAAAAGGCAGAGACTTAATTTGAACTTTGGAGGCAGTGTTCTTGGCCTCTGTATCTGCTTCCCTTGTAAGGTCATCATTTGGGAAAAATTGGTATTATAGAGAATTCAACAATAATTTTTAGCTATGAAGTCATCAAATTTTTCTAGTCAGTCTGCCATATACCCTTAAAATAGAAACTCATGTAAATAGCTAATAGAAACCCAGATTTTGCCCTGAATCCCACATTCTTTATTCTTTAATTCACACTGTACTTACTGTCTCTACCTTAAAACTTATTTTTTTCACAATACTTATTTTTTCTTTGGCTTTGTTCATTCAAATTACTTGTCTTTTGTTTTCCTTACATTTGATTTACTAATGTGTATTCAAAGAACATTGGGTAATTTCATTACAAATGTAATAGCTGTGTTAGTAAGGAGTGTGTTACATAATATTTAGGTAGAAGCTATTTTCCACTGTTTATACTTTTAAATTATTAATTTTTGGGAGTAGATAACACATGTGCATGGCATTAGAAGTCAAATTCTAAATGCCAAAAAAGGAGTCAGTGAAAGATGAGTCCTCCAGCCCCCTGCCCTTCAACTACTGTCTCCCTCCAGAGAGGGAGCCACTGAGTCCACGTCAGGGACTGCATTTGGATGTAAAAAGGAGAAAGCCACTACTTTGCGAGATGCATTTGTCTCTCTTAGATGCTTTTTTTCTTTTCTTTTTTTTTTGTTTGCTTTTAAATTATCGCCCTCTATTCATTTTGATAATTTTGGATATCTCTTGTACAAGTAATTACTAGTACAATAATGCTTATTTTGAGAGGTTTAATTCATTGTCAGTGTTCTGCAATGTTTTGTGGAGCGTTTATTTTTGTTAAGTGCCTGTCACTCACTGTCTTGAAAGCTGAGGAGGCAACTTAACAACTGAAGTGCAGTTATTGTCTGCTAGAAGACAATAAAATGCATATTTTGGGGAAAGAATTATAAAGAGCTAATATCATATAGTTTTGAGAATTCCAGAGTAATTGCTAAATGACTATTACTAGTCACTTTCTAATTATAAGTAGGTGTTGCATGCTATCTATAAGCGTAGTTTTATACCTCACATGAAGCATCGAAACTAAAGAAGGCAATTGCTAGCCTAATTTTCACCCTTAAAATTGTTACCTATATTTAGTAATTATTTTGTAGGCAGTGAAACTTCTGTAATGGGATACAGAACAGAGTCATTTCTATTAAAACTGAGTCATACAAGGCAAAGCCAGCAGGCTCGATTCAATTCAGATCTGGTATATTTCAAAGTACATGTTAGAGGCCTAGGAGTTAGATCTTGAAAATTTCCTTTTTTATTAGGACAGGGAGTTTAAACTTTTAAACTTTTGGTTTATGTACCTACTAAATCTTTACAAACTACACATGCCCTCACACAATTTTAAGTTGGTCTCTTAAATTTTAATTATGTTATGAGTTGAAAAGTATGTCATTTCTCATATACTATAAATGTTGATGATTTAAAACAAAACTATTTCATCCTGATTTTAAATATACCCAATAGAATCTAAATACTGAAGTGATTTGTTATCCATCAGTATCATTTTAAAAACATATGACTAACAGTGATTTCCAGATATGGCAAAGCGAAGAATTTGGAGAAACCTCTACACGATAACGGAGCATAAAACTACACAGAATTGAGAAAAACAAACACTTGGGGTGGTGCAAACTGAGTACAGACTGACCAAAATATTGGGAAGCATTTATTACTGAAATGCTCCCAGAGCTTCGGGTAATAACATCAGGCTGTCTGCAGCCTTCTTGCCCGGGGCTGTTTCCAGACAGCTTTATAGCTATAGTGTTGCCCGCTTACCAGAGCAGAGATGGATGCCAAACACACAAACAAGCAACTTTGCTGTTAGGGGCAAGCAATTTGTTGTGGGGAGCAAAGTCACTGGTTTGACAACTAAAACTCAAAAACTCAGTGGAAACTTTAACATAGCACAATATCATGTTGCTGTTTCAGGTGAGTGCAGGATCAACAAGAAAGTCGTCAGGGAGATTCTGCACAAGGGTGTCAGAAGAAGGTTGAGAGAAGTTCTGTACTCGTGCTAGGTTAGACTGGGAAACTGCACACAAGCCAACAGTCAAAGTCAAGACAGACTTTAGAACTGGCTTTCCCTGGGAGTAATTTTGAATGTGCTCCCCAAACCACAGGGAGATTAAATCACTGAAGATGAAAGGCTGTGTAGCTCAAGGTGGTTAGGTGATGTCTGCCCAAATCATTAGCTAACTTCTAAGATATGCAGACCCCAGAGTAACCCCTGGTAAATCAAGCCAAAAAATAAAGATAAGAATACAAATTGAGCACAGGCAAAAGAGGCTACATCCCACAGAGGAGACATTCCATAGTTTAAACCCAGGCAAGTTCCAACAACAACAACAACAACACCTTCATAAAAATAAAATAGAGCCCATAGTTTCTACAGTATATCATCTGAAATGTCCAATTTTCAATGAAGATTTAGGGGACATGCAAGAAAAAAACTCCAAACCCCAATAAAGTGTGATTCGTATTCGGGAAGAAAAAGGAAATAGCATTGAGGGGACCCAAGGGTTGGATTTGTTGGGCAAAATCTTCAAAGCTTAGATATATGTTCTAAAAATGGAAAGAAACCATGTTTCAGTAATTAAAATATCATGTTAATAACTCAACAAATAGGGAACATTATTATAGAAAAGGAAGCTATAGGAGGAACCAATGGGAAATTCTAGAATTTAAAGAAGATAACTAAAATGATATAGTCCCTAGATGGTCTCAATAGCATATCTGAGATGGGAGAAGAAAGAAACACTCAGCAAACTTGAAGATAAATCAATAGAAATTGTTCAACTCAAAGATCATGAGAAGAAAATGATGGAGAAAATACGTTTCAAGGGAATTCCAGAAGGAGAGGAACCAAAGGCGTAAAACATTTTTTACAGATCAATGACTGAATGCATCTCAAATTTCACAAAAAACATTAATCTACAGATCCAATGAACCGCAAATTAAAAAAAATACAGAAAGATTCACACCTAGATGTATATAGTAAAACTGTCCAAAGCCTACCTGATTTAAAAACTTACTAACACTGCAGTAATTAACTGTCTTATTGGTATAATGACAGTTATATAGATCAAGGAACAGAATGGAGAGTCCAGGAAAAAACCCATCTACACATTTATGGTGAATTGATTTGTTCAAAAGTGCCAAGTAATTTCAATTGAATAAGGAGAACTTTTTCAACAAATGTTGCCAGACAATTAATAACCATATCTCTACCCATCCTTCTAAAAGAATTTAGACACTTCTTTATTTTACCCCATATATAAAATTAACTCCAAGTGGATCATAGTCCAAAATATAAGAGCTAAAGCTACAAATATTTATAAGGAACATAAGAGAAAATCTTAGTGACTTAGTGAAGGTTTCTTAGATATGATATTAAAATCATGATACATGAAAGAAAAATTTGATAAATTGGACTTCATTAAAATTAAAAATTTTGCTTTTTAAGTTTAAGAAAATGAAACCATTAACCATGAAGAAAATTAAACACAAACCAAAGACTGGGAGGAAATATTTGCAAATTATTTATCTGTTAACATTAGAATATGTAAGGAACTCTTAAAACTCTCTAGAAGAGATCAGTAAAGTCCATTAAAATGGGCCAAAGGTTATATAAACCAAGGAAAGAATATGACTGGCTATTAAGTACATGAAAAGAGGCTTAGCGTTATTAGTCATTAGGGAAATGCAAATTAAAACCATAGTGAGATACTACTATGTATTAATAGAATGGCTAAAATTAAAGTATGTCAATACCAAATGTTGAAGAGAGAGGATGTGGAGAATCTCTCCTGAGTCGCTGGTAGGAATGTAAATTGCTACAGTCATTTTGGAAAACAGACACACATTTTCTTAAAAAGCTAAATACGCATTTCTCATTGTACCCAACAACTCTGCTCTCACATATCTACTTAAGAGAACCATATGTCTACATAGGACTTACATGTAAGTGTTCATAGCAGCATTATTCATTGTTCCCAGTCAAAAACTGGAAACAAGCCAAATATCCGCCAGCTGTTGAGTGGACACAGCAGGGAGTACTACTCAGCAACGAAAAGGAATGAACCACTGAACATGCAACAACATGGTGAGACTCAAAAACATTATGCTAAGTGAAAGAAACCAGCCATAAAGGACACATAATAGATGCTTCAAGCATTTATGAAATTTCTAAAGAAAGAAAAACTATAGAGATAGTAGGTCAGTGGTAGCCAGGGACTGGGGGTGGACCTGGAGATGGATTGTAGACTGTGTGCAGGAACTTTTCGAGGTGGCAAAATATCTTAAAACTGGATTGTGAAAATGGTTGCAGAATTGTCTTACATCTAGTAAAAGTTCTCATTATTTAAAATGGTCAAATTTTGTGGTATATTAATTATAATTCAATAAAGCTTAAAACAAATTGGGAAGATGTACGAATGAAGAGCTGGGTAGATCTGTGATAAAATTAGTGTAGTAAAATGTGAATGGAGAGTTTCTGTGGTGAATTTATGGATATTCACTATAAAATTCTTTAAAAAATGCACTCAGACTCTTTTCCTTTAAGAATTCAAATTTTATCTTCCTTTTTTCTCCTTGAACTTGTGCTTTGATTCTACTTTCATTATAATATTTTATCTAACATAATACTTTTTAAAATTACATGGCTTTCATTAACTACTCTATTATATTTCACTGCAATAAAATTTGTGTGCATTTTCAAATTTTAAATTGACTATGTCTTTAAGTCTGTAAATATTTAAAGCATTTCTGTATTTGGTTATGGACACAAACAACCCAGACATATTTATTATAAATGTATTGACACAACCAGGTCATGGTTCAGAACACAGACTCTGGAGTCAGACTGCCTAGATTCAAAACCCAGCTCTGCCCAGCTGTGTAGCTTTGGGAAAGTTTTGTAACCTCTCTGTTCCAGCATTGCCTCAAATTGTAAAATGGGGTAAAATAATATCTAGCTCTGAAGGATCTTAAAAGAGTTAAATGAGTACAAAAAAATCTATAGCACTTAAGGCCCATTAGTAAGCAGCATATATGTGTTTGTTATGCTTATATTGATAGTTATACAGAGAAGGTAAAATTTCATTGGAAGTGTATAATGAATATCAGTTATTGCTCAGCATCAGTGTTATTCCTATTTTCCGTTATACCATTACAGAGAAGTAATTTTCATAGTTCAGTAGATGGGAATTAAAGAAGATTTTCCCCCCCTTGATATATAGCAAAATTACTCAATTCAAGTTACATGCCAAAAGATCTCTTATCCTTTCTTTTATCAAATATTTAAAAATGAACCTTCCCTGGATGACTTGTTCAGCTTTATTGAAAGCAAGGATTTGGAGGTTACCTGTCTTGCAAAAGTTTTTTCCTCTGTTTTTTAGTCATTTTCCTCCATAACCACGA
>PVKM010051561.1:0-10434 GCA_004027735.1 Carollia perspicillata
GTCTGTGGAGTGCATCGGACGACACGGGCCACCCGGCTGACTCCAGGGCTCTCCGTGTCTTCTGCCTCCTAGCAGGTTTGAGAGAGAATTTACAAAGGGGTCGCAGCAATTTGAAGGAAATAACACCAGCAACAAAGGTGACCTGGTATCACCAACAGATTGAACCTGAGGATTCCTCTGCAGAGGAGAAAAAACTCACCCTCTGCCCTCCTAGGTTCAGTAGCTGAACAGGCAGATGCACAGAGAAGGCATGCAGACTTATTAAGGCTTAATATTTGTCCAGGGGAGCATCCCAAGGCAAAGGAAGTCAGTTACTGATGAGCTTTGAGAGCTGTACCCTCCTAATAGGGGAAGGTTAGGGCGGGGTAGCTGACTTAAGGGAGCGTAGATTTTAGCGGAGATGGAGGGGACTTTAGAAGACTAGACGGGAAGTATCACAGTTTGTGACAAAGTTTGGTTGTGATGCTGACTCCTACTAGTCTCCTGAGACAGGAGTTAGTCTTCCTGCATTGATGGACCTTCGTGGGTGGGGCCGGGGGACCGGGCGCGGGGCGGCAGGGCCAGCGTTTTTGACAACTGAGTACCTTTTGCAGGATCTGGCTTTAGGCAGAGGAGGGGAGTTCGAGGTAAGCCTGCCCCTACATGTGCTGTTTTTTTAGTGCCCTCACTATTTTTTCAGCTCAAAATAGCCTATGTACCAGGATTGCACGTCCCAAAGTCCTTCACACTGAAATTCATCAAAAAGTTTCTTGAGTACTTCTGTGTCACACGAACTTTGGGGATTCTTTTGTGTTTAGTCTTGTGTCTCAGACCGTTTTCATTACCAATTTGTTCTACCGCCCTCTTTTAATAGATAAGAGCACTGGAGCCTGGAGAGGCCCAGGGCTAGCTCCAGGTGAGCAGGGTGCGCGTGGCAGGCCGGGGCCCGGAACCCAGTCCCTGCAGTGCTCGGTCTCGGTTTTCTCACCCCGAGGACCGGTGGTGCTCAGTGGCCCGGTGTTTGTGCGGGAACAGCTTCTGCTGGAGGCTCTGATAACACAAGAATTTGCAGCGACAGAATTTCATGGGCAGATGAGGGGAAAAGTCCCCACCGGGAACACGCTGTAAAGGAAAAGCTGTGAAAACGCCTGCCTCTCCGCGAGAAGGTGTTTAACCTGCTTCCTGGGGTGACGGGTTCGGGAGCACCCAGTAAGCACACGCTGACCCAGTTAACGGTGGAGAAAACCTCAAACTTCCGCCCAGGGCAGCCTGGGAGAGGAAGTGGCGGCTCTTTAATTCATGCACGAAATAAATGCTGTCTCCATTTTTTTTGTTGTTGTTTATCAAGTAGCACATGCCCATAGGTACGGTTTTAATGGGAACCTTAACGGGACCACGAGGTAACATCTAGCACGTGAGCCATTCTGTAAGACAACTAGAGTCCCATCCTCAAAAAGCTCAGCGTCGTGAAAACCCAAAAAGGCCTGGTAGGGTGGGGACTATTCGGTAATTTCGAAGTTCAAAGGGGCGGAACAACCAAATGCAAACTGACATCTGATAAAGTCCCAAATGGGAGAAAAGATATATAAACAACATTTGGGGGACTGTTTCGGAAATTTGGGGGTTGTATATCAATCCACATAGGGGATCACAGGGAATTATTGTTAATTTCCTTAGAGGCGATGATGGTTTTCAGAGTATGGAGGACAGTCTCCTTGTTCTCAAGAGGCCCCAGGTGGAGCGTTTATGAATGAAATATTGTGATGTTTTCAACTCCCTTTAAGTGGTTCACAAAAAAGTGAGGGAGAAGTAGTGATAATGTAGAATGCGGGTGAAGGGTATATGGATATTCATTATACTGTTTAAATTTATATAGATTTAAACATTTTTCAAAATACAAGTCAGAGACAAATGTCTAGTGGGAAAAATCTCATTACAAAAAAAATGCGGTCTCCTGTTTCAACCACTTCCTGTTTTCCAGGGTATCTGCTTTCAATGTATTTCGTTGCTTGTTCTGGTATTTACCGAATTTAAAAATAAAGGCAAATACTGCTATTGGTTGAGTCTGCAATTTAGATCTAACCAATAACTTTCTAGTAGAGTGAGTGACAGTTTTAGCTCTTTTGTGTGGAGATTCACATTCAACCTTTTTCACTGTTATAAGGAAACAACACAGGACCATATGCTGATTAATAAAACAGTGTACACGTACAAGGATTACAATTCCTAACTTGTAAAACTACCTTTTCTATTGGATTTAATTGCTTCACTTCTTCAATTGCTTTGGTTTTTATAAGCTATTGTTGCGTGTTTTCTCACCAAACAGTAACGGCTCTGGAAAGCCAGCCACTTAGTCGTCTCCACCGGCCCCACGTTCTTTCCCAGGACCCCTGTTGGGTCTGGGCTGCCAGCTCGCTAGGTTTGCAGGCCAAGCGCTACCTGGGACTCTCCTCCTGCACTGCCCTGGGAACCCCTGTGGTGTCTCTCGGTATTGCACCCAGATTCCTGAGTCCCATTGTTTCGTCTTTGCTTCTTTGTCCTTACAGCTATCTGTGTTTTGTTGAGGAGTTGAATTCCATTCTAATTCCTGATACTTTACGTGTGACCTTTTCCTCTCTAAAACTTCGTGGGATATTTTCTCCTGTCTGATGTCCTGACATTGCACCACGTTGTTCTTCGACGTGGGTCATTTTCCATTCATCGTGCTGGACACTCAGAACTTTTCATTCAGAGACTTGTGTTCTTCAGTTCTGGGGAAATTTATTGAGCTTTTTATTCGATATTTCCCTTCTTTTCATTTTCTTTTTTTTAAAGATTTTATTTATTTATTTTTAAAGAGAGGGGAAGCAAGGGAGAAAGAGAAGGAAAGAAACATCAATGTGTGGTCGCCTCTCATGTGGCCCCCACTGGGGACCTGGCCTGCAGCCCAGGCATGTGCCGGGACTGGGAATCGAACCGGTGATCCTTTGGATCACAGGCCGCGCTCAATCCACTGAGCCATTCCAGCCAGGTGGGTCTTTTCATTTTCTCTGGTCTATTTTTTTGGGACTCCTGTTAGCCAAATAGTGAGCTTCCACATTGATTTTCTAGTTTTGTTACTGTTTTCTTTCATGGAATATACATTTTTTGTTCTACTTTTAGAGAGCTATCTTAGACTTAATCTTTCAGCTCTTTTACTATTTTTTTGCTATCATTTGTATTTATATCTATCACTTTTTAGTTTTCAAAGACTCATTTTTTTTCTCCAATTTGTCCCATTTTAAGCATCCTATATTTGTTTCATAGATAGGATATTTCTCTTATTTTTCTCATGAAACATTTTTTACCTTTTGTTGAGGTTTAATTTGCCTGTAATCAAGTACACAAACCTTAAGAGAGTAGCTCAATGAAATTATATGTAGATGTGTGTATTACGTACATTATATATTGTATTTATATAAGTATTCATTTAAATATTGTTAAATGCTATATATTATTTATAATGAATTTTGACATTCATATACTTGTGTATACTGAATTATTTCGTTATATCTAAATTATATATATTAAGATACCACAAATTGCACAGACTCCAGTAAACTATATCATATATTACATCTATTTATAACTTAAATATATACACATAACACCACCCAGATCAAAGCAGAACACATTTTCAGCATGCCCTCAGGCTGCCTCGGGGTTCCCTTGCAGTCAGTTTTCCCCACAGAAAGAACCCCTGTTACCATCTCAATCAGAATGGCCCATGTTTCTGGTGTATCAACGTTTAAGGTAGGTGCTCTCGTATACGTTTTTGTGAGAGAGCGCACCTCATGCGTCCTGGACTTGTAACAGTCCGCTGTCAGTGGTAATTTTCCCGTTTACAAAACCTGCGAGAATCTTACAACAGCTCACCTCCTCCTGTGCTTTGCTGCCTTTGCGGCCAGTCCTACGCGTGCGTGATGGATCGCCGAGGACGGTATCATTATCGCTATGGTTTGTGTACTCAGTGGTCCTTTGTGTGTTTCATTGTGTATCTCTGTTGTGCTTCTCAATGCTTCTGATAGTTCCAGTCTCGTTTCAGTGATCTTTTCCCTTCAATTTCAAAAAGTTCCTGTGATAGTTCATTGAGTACAGTACAGATCCGATAGCAACAGATTTTCCCACTTTTCTTTTTTGCCTGCAAATGCTTTTATTTGCCTCTGTCTGTGAGGGATATGTTCACTAGGTGTAGAAGTCCACACTGTCAGTTTTTTCTCTGTTAGTACTCTACAGATGCTGTTCTGTCCTTTTATGTCTTCCATAGTCTCATTGAAAAATTAGCTAAATGTAGCTGTTTAAAGATGTGTGCTTTCCTCTGCCTTTTTCTGTCTTTGGTTTTCAGCAGTCTAAATACACTGCAAATGAATGTGAATGTCCCTGTATTCGTTCTGCCTATGGTTTCCCAGCTTCTTGAACCTGCACTTGCACTTGTTTCCTTCTCAGCCGCTCTTCCTTCAGCTGTGGCTTCTACCCCGCTCCCTCTCTCCGTCTAGGAGGCCTCTCGCTACGTCCAGGTCCCTTATATTAAGTTCTGTTATTTTTTCTCACTGAGCATCAGTTTGGATATTTTGCTAGTGATCTTCCCTTAATTGTATGACTTCTGTCTTTCTTTCCAGTTTTCTGTTTCATTCTTCCCATCAGTTTTATTTTTTTCATTTTGAAAGTAGTCACTGTTTATTAACTGACCAGATTACACAGATAACCATGGTAGACACTTTAGTTCACTCTTCTAATAAGCCTGTTTATCTGGTGCTCCCTGTTGCCAGCATCTCCACCTTCTATCTCAGCACAAAATGGGTGTTCTTTTTCTTCATTCCACCTCGTGGAGAAAATAATTTGAAGGGCCATAGAAAGTTGTTCCCTTCTTTGAATCATTTTCCAACAGTATAGATCTCATGAACCAGAAACATTGATGTGAGAGAGAAACATCAATTAGTTGCCTCTTGTATGTGCCCCTTCCGGTAACCGAACCTACAACCCAGGCATGCGCCCTGTCTGGCATTCAAACCGGTGACCTTTCACTTTGTGGGATGGCACCCAACCCACTGAGCCAGACTGGTCAGGGCTCTTCCTGACTTTTAATCAACATACGTTTCAAGCTGAAAAACCAAGACATGGTGTGGACCTGCGAGGTAAAAGGAAACTGGGCATCCACTGTCCCCGTCAGCCTTGGTTTCCTACAAGCACAAAGTCAGGCAAGGTTACCCATCAGTTCACCATAGCAGCCAACCGATCTCAGACAAGACAGTGACCTTGAGTTCCTTTCACAGGTGAGGAAGGTCCTTAGCCACACCTTAATATCATAAACATCTCTCCATTGGGATAGACTGGTCAGTTTGGGCAGGGACACCTTCTAGACTGTCTGGCAATCACTTGGACTTGCTTGGCTCGTTTATTTTTTAACTCAGCTCCAGGGGACATGTAAGCAGCAGGAGCTCTGCTAGTTCAAATGGGCTGTTTCACCTTCTGTAAAGGCTGTTCACTGGTGTAGTTATGGCTTTGGTTAGCGGTCGGCCTCCTCAGAGTTACTGACCCAAGATTTGTATACTGGCCTAGAAGTGAGAACGCTAAGGAAATGAGTTCACACTTGATGTGTTAAATAAAGTATCCATATTTTACTTTCAAGGTATTCATTCTTGGGGAGAGTGGGTGGGAGATGTCATGAATGAAGCA
The DNA here is from genome assembly GCA_004027735.1 of Carollia perspicillata. Lineage (NCBI taxonomy): Eukaryota > Metazoa > Chordata > Mammalia > Chiroptera > Phyllostomidae > Carollia > Carollia perspicillata. The sequence goes on from PVKM010051561.1 coordinate 5,674, forward strand.
GTCCCACAGACTTCAGGATGAGTTAAGAGGGAAACTTACCGTGAGTGGCCGTGGTGATGACGATGACGACAGTGGCAGAGATAGACTGAATTATCACTCCGCATATTCACCGCCTTTCCCTGGGGGCTCACCCTACAGAGCGTTTTCGTTGCCCTTTTATATCACGCCTGGCCATGTGATTTGCTTCAGCCAGAGGCACGAGTGCCACATACCAGCAGGAGTTTAAGAGACATCACATGCTTCTATCCCTCTGCGCAGAGGCCGGCATGTCTCAGCAGAGAATTTCTTTCAGCCTGAACCCCAGAAGAAGAACACACGGAGCAGAGCCAGAGCTGGCCTATGACAGACACGCATTATGAAGGAGAGATCGGTTGTAGCAAGCCACTGAGATTTGGGGGTGGTTTGTAATTATAGCATGACTTAGTGAAAACTGACTAATATGATGACAACTTGAATTTTTGGTGAGTTGTCTGTGACGCTCAGAAAACTAGAGCTATAACATTCCCCTGGCCAAAAATAATGTAAAGAAGGTGAGTTGTATATTTTAATTCGCCTAGTGTGATCTAATCAATCATTAATCAAGGTAAGATTTACAATCTATCCTAAGAACTCACCAACATTTCCTGAAATGAACATTAAAGTCCATATTGGTAATATTCTTAAATCTCTCCTCAGGTCATTAAGGTAAAAACCATTGATAATGTTTTAAAATACTTCCATGTGTTTTCTTAATTGATATGGGTGAGCTATTTGATTAGTTAGTATTATTTGCTGGTAAAATGGGAAATAGTAAACCCACAAGTATAATACATTGAAATATATAAAATTTGGATAAATGTTATGAGTAGAAAAAATTTATTAAAATTACATATCATATATGTATGTATTAAATAAGTATATGTATAGTTTATCATTGGTTGTGGCAAAAAGTGCACATAGCAAAGGTAATGTGACTTGTAGCAATGAGAACAAACACACTATTGAAACAACAGACAAAGAGTGAGAAAAGGCACGAGAGAGGACAGATTGTATGACTTCATTTACGTGAAACTCAAAAACCGGCAAAATCCATCTTGATAGAAAATGGAGAAGTGCGGCTCCCCACGGGGTGGATGCTGGCTGGGAGAGGGCAGGAGGGAGCCTGTGCAGAACTGAACACACTCTGGGCACTGATCCGAGTGGGGGTTAAACACATGTATACGCGCGTGAAAATTCACCAAGCCTAGCACGATTTGTGCACCAATTGTACGTAAGTTATTCCTCAGTTTACACTTGCCAGTGTAAATATGGGGCATTTGGTGAATGTTTGTAAAATTTATTACCCAATTACTAAAGCATTTAAAACAAGTATGTAAGTTCAATGGACTCGGCAACCAATTATTGAATTATCCAATCGTGGAGGCAAACAGTCAAGGGTATTAACTGGTAGGACAGAGGAAGCTTGAATTGACAAATAGAATATAGCATTACAGTCTCTGGATATTTTATCACTTTCTATATGTATACAACTTGGGGGAGGAATGATATTTTTATGTTATTTAGCTTTCTTGTGTCCAAATTACAACCTTTCTCATAGACACTTAAACTTTCTTTTGTTTATGTAAATCTTGCCCATTCCCTGATAAGTTAAATTTTACCACGTTTTTTCCTCACAAGGGAGCTTTTTATATACAGTAAGGCTACTGTTTTCTTTATATTAATTTTTACATATTCAGCTCACATAATTCTGTTATTTTTCATAGTTTTTTTCTAATTCAATCTTCTTGGGCTTCCTATGTAAATAATCATATCATCCGCAAATAAAAGTTGCATAAACCAGTACCCTCAGAAAACTCTGAAATGACAGTTACTTACAGATCATCTTTGTCTAGTTCCTGACTCACACGATCTCTGAGCATTCTCCAATAAGCGTGGTGCCGCAGTTGTGATGAGACTGAATTTCATCATGCTGTGGCAGCACTAACATATTCTACAAAGCAAAACTTGACCAAAAGTACAGAGGAAGAAACAGGTCTACAATCACAATCAAAGCAGAACAATCAGCAATGGACACAAAAGATTGGATACCATTAACAGCCAAATTACTCCAATTCACACTTGAAAAATGCGTCACCCATCAACTGCAGAATACGCACTTTTCAAGTGCACATGAAACATTCACCAAACTGGACCACACGTACACAGAACCATAAATCAAGGCTTAACGAATTTCAAAAGGTTGAAATCATACAGAAAATGTCCTCTAGTTACAGTGGAATCAAAGGTAAAGTCAATAACAAAAACTAGTAATATCTGAATATTAAGTAACATTTCTAAATAACATGGATCAACAAAAAAGCCCAATGGAAATTATAAATATTTTGAATCAAAATAATTTATCAAAATGAGTGTGGTATAGCCAGAACAGTGGTTACAAGGAAATTTATTGCATAAATTAGGAAAAAAGTTAAAAGCCAATTATCTAACCTTACAGTTGAAAAGCTAGAAAGAAAGACAGCATCGAATTCAACCCAAAGAAAGTGGAGTGAAAGACATAAAGAGCAGAAATCAATGAAATGGAGAAGCAGGTGTAAACAGAAAAAAATCAACAAGACCTAGAGCTGGTCCTTTCAAAAGATCAATAAAAACGATACAATGTTTCTAGACAGATGAGTAAAAAAGAGAAAAACATTACTGACATGAGTCACGAAAACTGAGATATTACTACAGATCCTACAAGTGCAAAAGGACAACAGGAGGAAATTAAGAACGACTTTTATGCCAAACTTGATAGGTTAGATGAGATGGATAAAGTCTTTGAAAAAATCAACTTATCAAAACATGTAAGAGGGAATATAGTACCAATATTCTTGTATCTATTAAAGAAATGGATCTGTTTTTAAAAACAGTCCCGCTATAAAAATTTAAGGCCCAGGCGACCTCACTGGTAAATTCTTTCAAAAATTTAAGGGAAACAATACCAATCTTATGTAATCTTTCACAGAAAAGAGAAAAAAAGGGATATTTCCTCATTTTATGTAGTCAATATACCTTTGATAACAAACTGACAATAACATAAGAAAAGAGGGGTATGGACCAATATTCCTGATGAATACAAAAATCCTAAATGACATATTAGTGAATTAAATCCCACAGTTTATAAAAAGGCTAATACATCGTGACCAATAGATTTAACATTTGAAAACTTATTAACAAAGTCACTAGCAAAATAAAGGAGAAAAACCATATCATAAATTCAGAAGATGCAGAAAAGTCACCCAGTGAAATTCAATACCTATTCATGACAAAAAGTTAATGGGCATAGAAGAAATGTCCTCAGTTTGATAAGACCACCTACGAAAGCCGATATACTGTAGAAATTCCGAACTGAAAAGTACTGCCAACTTCTCTCTGTAAATCAGACGGAACGGAGCTGTTGGCTGTCATCGCTTACGTTCGACGTTACACTGACGGTTCAGGGAGGTGCGCTGCTGGACGAGGAAGAGAAGAAAGAGTACGTAGTTTGAAAATGAAGCCAAAGCATCATTCACATCTACGATAATTTTTTATACAGAATATTCAAAGGAATTTGCAGACTATGTATCAGAACCAGTCAGTGGACCAGGCAAAGCTGTGGGCTATATGGTCAGTAGACAAAAATTGTTCGTTTCTGTGGATCAGTTACAGAGAGAATTGGAAAATGAAATGTGAAAAGTGGAAAAACTCTTTTGAAGAGCCCCTCCGACAGGACCGAGGGCGATGTGGCCTTCTGCGCTAAAGCCTGCACCGACCGCGGCGTGGGAAACGCGGGAGGCTCTCCGGCTGACAGTCCGTGAACTTCGAAGTCCGGCGTTGGGAATGTCACCATCCCAGGATGTTGGGGAGTGGGGAGTTTCCCGCAGGAAGGACAAGCAAAACTGAATCCTGAGCAATTCACGTGACTACCTCAGGGTATCCATAAGTTAAACCAGATAATTATTCACAGGCTCAGAACGCCCTGGGAGCAGAAGCCACGACCATAAAGCAAGGAAAGAAAAAACGGAATTTGAGGGAAACCCTGAAGGAAAAAGAGGTTGCTTTCCTGGAAAGGGAACACTTGCAGTTCAAGGTAATACTATAGAAAATAAAATCACAAAACCCAGAACCAAACAAATAAAGAAAAATAGAGTATTTCCTCATACCCACTTAAAAGGGGGAAAGTGATTGGAGAATAGATGCTTTAAGTAAACAGCATTTGTTTTTTTCCTAGTGCTTCAGCTCAAAATAATCAGTACGCCAAAGCAGCCCTTGGAGATGGCATGTCCTGAACGCTCTTTCGAGAAACAGACTGCACAGAACTCTCCCCTCCGCTTCCAGGGCTCCCCTCTCCCCTCTCCCAGACCTTGCAGACCACGTTCAAAGCTGGAGGGTGGGCCAGCCAAAACGAGGTCCTCGGGGAGAGAAGCCGCCAGGCAGGGCTCGTGGGCTCCTTCCTCGGTGGCTCGGTGTTGATCGTCTTTGTCTGTCTCGTTGGTCGTCTCCATGGGTCTCGGAGTCCTTCAGGATTGAGGTCCAGTCTAATTTATCTCTGTGTCCCCAGCACTGATCAGGGTATCCGACACAGTGCAGACTTAACAAATGTGTGTGGGGTAATTTATTAGTCATGCGCTTCACTGTGGGTAGTTTATAATTCGGTTTATATAAAACAGTGGCTGCATCCAGGAACGAGGCATTTCAGAGAAACTGTTTAGGGAGAAGACGAGTTCTGGGCCGACAAGTTGAGACTTCTGATTTTTTGTTCCA
>PVKM010051562.1:0-10453 GCA_004027735.1 Carollia perspicillata
AATGTCACACAAGCGACCTGGGCTCATTAGAACAAAAGAACGGGCCACTATGACAGCACTCCTCATGCACCTGGCCACTGGCCACTGGCATGTCTTCCTTGGAAAACTGTCTATCCAGCTCCTTTGTTCCCTTTTGAATAGTTATTTGGGTTTTTTTGACTATTAAGTTGTCATTCTAAAAATGACCATGGAAAATGCAAATCAAAACCATAATGTCCCATCAACTCACGCCTGTTGAGGTAGCTGTTGGGAAAACATGTTGGCCAACACGTGGGGGAGGGGGATCCATGTACATTGTCGGTGGGGATGCGGTCGGAGGAGATGCACGCCCTCCGTGTTCACTGCGGCATTACACACAGAGGACAAGACACGGAAGAAAACCATGTCCTTTGACAGGAGGCGTGAGTACAGAAATCGTGGTATACACCTGCAAGGCAGTATTAGTCAGCCTTTCACAAGGAGAACGTCCTGCCATTTTTGACGACATGAATGAATCTGTAGAGTATTATGCTAATAGCCAGGCACAGAAGGACAGAATCCACATGATACCGCCTCTATGAGGCACCTAAAATAGATTCAGAGAGGCAGAGAGTAGAGCAGGGTCTGGAGCGAGGGGGACCTGGGGAGGCGTTAGTCAAAAGCACGAAGTGGCACATTTATGCAAGATGAAGTCCTGAAGACCTACTGTACACCATAGTTGGCAACACTGTTTCATATACGTAAAGAACTGCTAACTGGGTAGATCTTCTATCGTGTTCCTATTACAAAATAATATACTTTTATTTATAAATAATAATTATTATTATAGGAAAAAGACTGGGAGGAAACTGTTAGAGATGCCAGATCTGTTTACGGCAGAATTTAGGAATTTACCAATACAAACATACTGTGGTATTTATACAAAGAAGCTGGAAACGAAATTATTAATCAATAATTTCCAAGTTTAAGTTCCATAACTTTGAGCACTTATTTGTTAACAAGCCACACGAGTGGCATGTGATTTAAGTCATTTCCTTATATTTTAGTTCCGTCCTGTTCAATCTAAGACAAAGCGACACTTTGATTTCACTGGAAGGTTATTGGAAAGTGCCCTTCCCCTAAGGGTTAAGACCGGTTGTACAATCTTAGAAAAAAAGGGAGACAACTAGAAAGTAATATTTTACTTCGGAAACAATGACAACCTGTGGTAGAGAACTGTGACATTTCTACAGTAGCAAACTCTATTATGTGGCTCATATACTTCTCAAGTCAGACAGATAAAGTGGGACCCTTAGCTCGTTGCCGAATTGCCATTCTTAGGGGTCGCTTTCCTGCCACTGATGATTAATGTGTCTAATAAAGTCACTTTCTTTGCTACTGTCGCTTGGCAAAAACTTCGGGTCCTGGCAGGAAGAAGAAGGGAACAAAATGAGGAGGAAGCAGTTGTTCGAGAAAGAAGAAGGAAAAAAGGAGGAAAGATGGAGAGGGCCAATGACACTGTGGGCAAGTTCATGGCAGGAAAGTGAGTCGGGAGCAAGCGGCATAGCAGCCCGGGGCCGTGTGCTCCTGGAGTGGAAATGAACCATCACCTCGCCATAAAAGCATATTGGTTTATGAAGTAAAATTGAACCTCAGTTACCAGAACACGTAATATATACCTGATATGCTTTGCTCACATGAGATCACACGAGTTAGGCGATATTGGAATTTATGACATGGTCCTGCCCGTCCAGAAGCCCACTGTCTCACCAGGGAGACAGAAACACACAGCACGTGATAAATGGCACCACTGACTTCTCCCCAGCAACCCCGGTCAGCGACTGCCGTCCACTGGCAACCGCGCTCAGCACCTCGCACTGCACAACCACCCTGTGTGGGCGTCTCCACCTCTGCCTGGACACTCACTACTCAGACCCCCGACCTCCCTGCTTGCTTGTGGTCTCCCCACGATGTCTTTGCTCCTCGGAACTGGAACTGCACTGCGCTGCCATTGCTGCGGACCCGTCGTCTGCATAAAACCCTGCGCATGTGCAATGCCCTTGGAGCACGGACCCCGCATGTCTGTCATTCCTGCCACAACACTGCCTGTTCCTTTAATAACTCGGCAGATCCTTACCTTGCATCTTACGACTTCCTCCGCCTGGAATGTTCTCAGGGCAGCGATCTGCCTGACTCTGTCCTTCATGTCCCCTAGGCCACCTCCCTGTAACCTCACAGCTGGGGGAAAAAACACCAAAGGACAGAAACTGCATTCGAAAACGTGCCATAGGACCTAGACTAGAAGTCGACTTTCCCAGGTAAGGGAAAGTGGAGTCTCTACCCCATGATGACAACTTGCACCATACTTCATTCATCTATTTATTTATCCTTCATATTTATCTCAAGGTCATTTTCAATCTGAATTGGCATAGAACTACATGTGTATTTTATAAACTTCCATTTTTTTTAAACCGCTGCAGGTCAGCTTAATTTTGATGCTACAAATAATAACATTTAGTGAGTGGACAAAATCATAGAGACCATCTACAGCATTTCATTCTGAAGTCTAACATCTACTCCAAAGCAACTCCTGCGAATATCATAGAGCTCATCGTGGACACCGTCAGTGATGGGGGGTCACTGCCTCATCAAGCAGCTTTCTCCCCGTTTTCTGTCTTGTTTGTTAGTTTGTTTTGAAGTGCTGATGCACAATTCTTCCTTATATTCAACTGAAATCTAAAGCACTGCACTTTTCCTCATGAAGTTTTTGGAGTTTATAGTATAACTTTCTCCATTTTCAATGATAGCAGTGTGTATGCTATGTATGGATTTTGTTTAAAACCCAATTTCTTGAACAATTTTAACCTAGACCAACACTGCTGTTATTGCCAAGTTCTGTCATGACTGTGGGAATATTTTCAGATTTTTTTCTTACTTCTGCTTTTGCTGGGTATTGTTCACACATAACATTGGGTTATATTGTCAATTTTCCAGTCTCTAAAATTTTGCCCTTCTGTGAATTTCCTGGAAGACAAGATGCCACATGAAACAGGGACCATGACATTGAGGACCAGGCACACCAAAGCTTGGCTTTCATTGACCTCAGATCGGCTGAATCCATCCGAAGTCAAGAGAACTACATAATCTGTTGACAGACCTCTGGGAGCAGGGGGCCAGTGTATTCTTGTTTGCCACGGAGGTATCGTGGCTGTTCATTACATGGCATTATTGTGGCAATAAATAGCTAATGTGAGTAGTTAAGAATTTAGTTGGTAAACACATTTGTATATGATATAGAAAAATGTCATGCTAAAATTAAACTATAAACATACATATAGTAACTGTATGCTGAAATGATGACTGTTTTTACACATATTTAAAGCCATCCAGGAGAACACAATAAATTGAAATTTATGAGTAGAACACGGATGAAACTTACGTACAGAAATTATTTGAAAGACTCTCATGGTTTAATTTATACATTAGATATTACCAAACAATAGAGCGGCAAAGTGTTGCCGACATAAATGTGCCAGGTAAAGCCATGGGGAATGGATTCATTCATTTCCTCACCAAGAGAACTTAACAAATTTATTTTGCATAAGCATCAATATGGTGCTTATTAAAAATTTGGAATATAATAAACAACCATTAGACTCAAAGGACCAAAATGTACTGACTTTCGCGCCCTAAGCCGAGGAATGGGACTATGATAACACATTTGTGACATTTGCAATGTAACTAAAGTTACTAATCCTTTGACTTTGCATAGCTGAAAAGAGAGATTCTGCAGGTTGGTCTAAACTAAGTGTATGAGACCTTAGACCCAGGGTGTCAAACTCATTATCACTAAGGGCCACATCAGCCTCGCAGTTGCCTTCAAAGGGCCGAATGTAATGTTAGGACAGTATCCATGTAACCACTCCTTAACTAGGGGCAAGGAGCTTGGCGCTGCCGCTGGGTAGAAACAAGGTGTTGGTCGGATAAAACAAGATGTAGGGCCAGATTCAGCCCGCGGGCCTTGTGTTCGCCACCCGTGCCTTAGACAGAGAGCTTTTCCTCTTTTGATAGCAAATAGGAAGTGTGAGGTGGAAGTCAGAGAAGACTAAAGTATGGTAAGGATTTAACAGCGGGAAGAAATGGCCTTACACGTTGGGTGTTGTGGAACATATTTGGCCAAAACTCCTGCTATGAACATTTTTTAAAAATAGCAGATGTTTTTTAATCACATTTTAAAAGCAGCAAAGAACCTTGTTAGCAATAAAAAAAAAATAACTGAAAATCTATAAATTCGTGGAGTCGAGACCCTTCCCAGGGTGCGTTGGCAATATTCAGCCGTATTTTTTCACTGAGGCATTTTCAAGTTGTAGACAAGCACAGAGGATCTGTGCTTGAGGGAAAAAAATTAATTCAACAAGGCTGATAACAAGTTGGAAACTGAGGGGATACAAGGGAATGGCAGACTGCAAAGACGACTTGGGAGAGAAAAACAAACTCTGTATAGGTAGAGTGAAATCACCCTCTGTCTTGGGACACTTATGAAGCCAAGACTTGACGGAAAAGGAACTTATTGGAAAAACATGGACAGCTTCCTGAAAACACATGCACGATTGGGAAGCCACATGGGGCAGGGAAAGACAAGAGAGTTCGGTTAAAACCCCTAGTGAATATAACTGAATCCCTTACAGTGTTTTGGGGTCAAGGATATTGAGTTGGAAAGATCTCAGTCAGGACCTTGAGAGAGCCGTGTTTAGGGAAAAAGGCAAACAAGAGGTGTGCAGAGTCTTATTAAGACTGAAACAAAGACCAACTTATCTTCATTTCTAATAGGATTTAGGTGATTAGCTAGATCCTCGTGTATTTGCCTCACATAAATGTGGAAAAGATAAACCTTATGAAGTGCAATATAAAACCATCCAGAATCTTTATAATTCTCTCACTACACATTAACTGGCATAAATTCTTTTAAAAAATTTAAAACAGGCTAAGAAAAACATAATGAATCATCAAGGAAGAAAGCAATAGATTCGGCAATGCCGATGATCTACCCATTAGAATTCATGAACACTTTAAAATAACTACCATTTATATGTTAAAAAATAGTGAAAGATAGGAGAAAAACATGAAAAGTTAATAAAATTTACCAAAGTACTAGGATCTATCAGTAAGACTAAAGAATCAGTTGACAATGTAAACAGAAAATAAAATATCTGAAATTATGAATAGTGGATAGTCTTAAATGGACGCAAACATCGATTACCAAATGAAAGTCAACTGGGATAATGCCGAATATAACAGATCATAAGAGATATTTTGGACACTCTCCAAAATATACCGTGATTACAATCAAAGATTTAGAAGGAGAGAAGAAAAATAATGGGGCAGAAACTATATTCAAGGGAGTAATGGCCAAGAATTTTCTAAAAAATGATGAGAGACTCACAGGAACGCGAAATCTAAGTTTACCTAGAGCAGTATATACAGAAAGAAAGTGTGCCTCGGCACTTCAGAGTAAAACTGCTGCAAAGCCAGGAAGAGAAGAGCACACTGCAAAAGTCGGCCACGGGGAAAGGGACACCTTCTCTTCAAAGCACGACCATAAGAATGACAGCTGTCTTCTCAACACTAGTGATGGAAGTCAGGGGGTGGTGGATGACATCTTTGCCTTTCCAAAGAATAAATACAGCAACTTAGAATTCTAGGACAAATGACTGTATTCTATCCTTCAAAACTAAATGTGAAATAAAGACGTCTGCAAAGACTGGAGAAAGTTGTCAGTAATAGGGACATGGTTAAAAAGAAAAGTCGGAACTACAGCAAGTTCTTCAGGCAGGAAACGTGAACACGGAAACATAGGGTGGGATTGAAATCCACCAACTGAAGGTACGTGGCTGGATGAATATGTGTGAATGTGAGACATGGCTCACTGGAGCTAGAGGCCATGAGCCTGAAATCTGTAGGTTTTTGCCAGGGAAATAAGCTTTGTTTCCTCAGTGGCTCACAGTCCGGAGGTCGCTCACTCAGCTTTAGCCACAGAGCGGGCAGTTACAACTGCTGAAACCAGGCAAGGCGGTTCCCAACAATATAATCACCTTTGTCTCAATACGTGTTTTACACTAAATTATCAAATTCAATTCCATTAACTCAAGAATGGGTCATACACAGTACATAAGTACTAGATGTGCAAAGGAGACTTGGGGGACCTGTACCTAGAACCTAAAATATCTGAGCTATCCTGAACCTATGCCACCATTTTAGTAGACATTTGTTTTATTATTACTGTTGGAAGTCTTCCCTATTTCCACTTACAAAACCTTCTCTTGGGGAATCACCTCATTCCAACTCCAACTAGAGTGCCCAACAGGAGCTACTGAGCAGCACTCAGTAGCTGGGCGTGGCTGTGTGATTGGACTCCCTGTCCAGTACTGCCAAGTTTATCCTGAAGGAGAAGAATTGCATCCTTTCTGGATGTGACACTGAAAAACCATGAGCCTAGAAGTCATTGGTGTTCATGATATGGCTTAGCTGAAGAGTCAACGCAACTGAATAAAACCAAAATGCAAAGAAAAAGAAAAAAAGAAAAATAAGAGGGTCACACCTCTTGAAATTTGACTGAAGTAATGTATATTTTTATCCTCCCTGCAGTTGATTGACCTATCACTGCTTATTTGTTTTATTTTATTTTATGCTTATTTAGTTATTTATTTTGCTTTGTGTTCATTTTAATCTAAGCTATTTCAAGTTTAGTTTTGCTTTAGTTTTTCAATGTCTCACTCCGTCACTTGTAAAGTTATCATAATATTGCAGTCTGTAACGCTGTTTTGGTTTGAAGTAGCAGAAAACCTGACTCAAAATGGATTAAATAATTTGGAGGATCGAATCACTGAAAGCTCCAAAGTAGGACTGGCATTAAGTGACAGCCCAGCAGCTGAATGATATCACCAAGATTACATTTTCTCTTTCTCTCTGCTGTGCTCTGTGTAGGACCAGTATCATCTGAAAACAGTTCACCTCGTGGTTGCCGGGGTAACGTTCTATTACATTCACATCCAGCAGAGAAAAAAAAATGCATCTTTCTCTTTGAATTTCCGGGAAAAGACCTGAAAGTTGCTCTGATTGGAATGGTTTGGGTCACAATTATATATTGTTCGCACACCGTAGCTGGTCTGCAAACCCTGAGAGAAAAATACAAAACCTGGTAGCAAGGTTTAGAAAATAATGTAGTCATTTAATATTGTAGCAACATAAAATTGTATGTTGAATGGAACAAGAGGGGGATTGGGCTGTCTCTTGTACAGTACATCTTTAGTTCTATAATTAATATGTCTCATACTAAGTTATTTTGGAATTATAAATAACATCATTTTGACATAGAAAAAGGCGGTTAACAAAATTGTTCTCCACTGCAGAATTTTTGTTTAGTTCACGAACCCACTTGAAATGTCTAGGCTTTGTGGTAGAGTGGGTGGAATGTGCTAGTTTTGCCCTTGATTATCCGTTCCTCCTATGCATTTATTTTAGGAGGGGGTATTAAAATGGAAAAGCATTTAGCCCCCGAAAACCATACCTATTTATTATTTTTAGTTACACTGATTATTATAATTAACAACATCTTCGAAAATGTCCACACAATCTGGCCAAGACAATAAAAGTACAAGGTGACATTTACTTGGTTCCAGAGAATGGTGACACTTTCTTCAGTTGTCTCAGGTGCCGAGAACTAACCTTCATAAAGGCACTGCTTCCCACGGTGGTCTCTACCCAGTGGCCCGTCGAAGAGGAGATACAAAAAGTCGACCATTTCAGTGCAGCAGGGGGTGACTCAGATGGCCGTACATGGCTCTGAACCTCTCCACCGTGTGGCCTGGATCTTCTTTGAGCCCTCGCCGATAAAGGGAGCCGGAAGAGAAGGGCAGGTGGGTGGTGATTTGTTGGAGTGGGATATTTCTCTCAACATACATGGCTTAAATCTCTGCCATATAACCCCAGGCTGCACAAAATGACCATCTGTGGGCTCCTGCAAGCACAAAAAAGGCAATATTCAGTAAAACTCCAGAACTGCTATAGCAGACAGTGGAAGGAGGGAATAATACCAGTTCAAGGAGGTGGGTCGCACTGGGTGGGTGTACTAAGGAGGATCAGACGGCCCGCGAGATGATTGTGTTCCTTTTGAAGGTCCAAAGGACCCACATTTGCCAAAGGTGTGAAGAATGCACTGAGACAGACAGTAGTATCACTAACCAAGGTCCTGTAGCTCTCACCTGTACCAGTCTGAAGGCTGAAAGACATACAGAAGTGGGCTTCCTCTTAGCGATACAGATGGTCCAGGGAGCGGGGCTTCAGTGCCACCGGCTAGGAGGTCACAATTATCTAATTATCTTAATGACCAGGAAGGGCAGAGGGGAGCCAGGGAGTTGCACTCATAGGGAGTTACGGGAATGATTCCTAGGACATTGTGCCCCTGGGGACAAGGCAGGTGGTCAGCTCGCAAGGATGATGCTTAGGAAACAGAGGATCATTGTCCCGGTGTCAGAAAGCAGTCGGGCAACCTAATAGAAGTATTAGGAACCCCTCGCCCATTTCTGGACCTTACTCCTTTCCAGATTCAGAACCTATTGACTACCGAGGTGGCCAAGTCTTGGGGAAGAAGGATGTAGCAATACTGTAGCAAATCCACCGTGAAGGGACAGCTGGCCAGTCTCTGCAGAGAGATCTATGGTCACTGAGAACAAGAGGAAATTGACATCTTGAGGCCTGCCGGACACTGGGACATCAAGCATCGTGATGACTACCTGGTCATGGGAGAGTCTCGGCTTCGAGCTCCCCGTCCCGTGGATCCACTAAGACCCACGGATCCACTCAGTGGTCACGCTAGAATCTCTAAATGTGTAATTGCAGTGGGCATACTTAGTATTTGGCATAACTCCCACATTGGTACGTTGTCTGTGGGGGAAGCTCTCTTGGAGGAACACAAAATACAGACTCAAACTTCCACTCTGCCAAGATAGTAAAGAGGAAACAATAATGCAGTCTGGGGCTAACAGTAGGAATTAACGAGGATCTAAAGGATGCAGGGGGTGTTCTCCATCATCTCACCATCCCATTCACCAGGCTGGCCCCGGCAGAGAACAGAAGATGATGCCAGTCTATTGCCAACTCGAACAAGTCACAGCCCAGTTCCAAGGCGAGATGGGCAGTCCTCGCTGGAGCAGATTTCTACGGCTTTGGATGCTGGAACACGGCATTGGTTCGGGGATCATATTCCTACTTCATTATGCACTTTCCATTGTCAGAAAGAGGATTAGGAACAATGTGTGTGTACACGACCCAGGTACAGTACACGTTTGCACTTTTGCTCCAGAGCTGCATCGTCCCTCTGACCTCCATCACTTTATGGTATTAAGAGACCTGGGACATTTGGATATCTCAACACACCCCATTGATCGGCTGCATTATTGTTAATTAAAATGAATGATCAAGCAATATTTAGGAGTCTATACAGGCTCTAGGAAGACAAACAACACAACAGAGATCGAAAACAAACCCCTCGTGGATACAGGGCCCAGATACGTCATATTTAGTAAAAACGGCCACATTTCTGGTCTCAAACTCCATAACTGAATAGATGATAAACAGACAGTCTTAAGTTTGAATGTAATACACTCATATTTGAAAAACTGAACTTCACGAGAGACTGTTTTAAAACAAGAGCTAAAATAAATCATTTAATATCATAATATTTGCATAATTTGTTGTTCTAAACAGAAACATTACATTTAATCTATTTGGGTTCCAAAGGAGTCTGTGTTAAAATACACGTATTAATGACTAAGAAACTCGGGATCTTCCAACACTCAAGTTTGATTGCGTGCGGTATTAATCACTGCATAAAATCAACTTCAAATTCCATGCAATTAGAGTTGCTTGAAGGAAAAGCATTCTTGAAATTAAAGATTCTCCAACAAGGAAATAATTAAACTGCTAAAATATTTGGCACAGGGAATTAGCATTGTGAATTATTCTAACTTTGCAGACAAATTTAATGACAGCTTTTGTGGATGACAGAAATAATGGGTCACTATGCAGACACTATATATTTTTAAAAATGTAATTATTGTCAGTTTTGATTAGCTGGGCTAATCACAGAAAACAGGAAGGTCAATACTTTAAACAAAAAGTAATTCTCAAATAATTAACTTTTTTTTCTTTCCCGAGAATTTTTTCTCTGTGAATTTGACGGAGAAAATTCAAATCTATATCTTTCTCCCCTTAAGGTAAAATTCAAACTAATTTACAATTTAATTCAAATGATTTAACCGTTATCCCTTTCTTGACTTCTTTTTATAGGAATATTTTCTTCATTTTCTGTTACCCATCTTCAAACACATAGCACATTCTGCCTTCTGTCCTTTAGGTCAATGTTTTAAAAGAATCTAATAACACTGTTCTTCCATTATCTTTTTTTGTGGGCAAGAATCATCAAAACCTTTAAAAT
>PVKM010051563.1:0-10439 GCA_004027735.1 Carollia perspicillata
AGGAATCTGCACCTGCAGGGGTCTGGTCCCCACAGGCTTCTTCCCCCAGGGACATGCAGGGAGGCAGGGCTTCCAGGCCCTGGCTGAGGTCCATCTGTCCATCACAGGTGGGTTCATCTCCTAGGTAAAAAGAGCAAGAATTCAGGGAAAGGTACTGCCATTGCTCCTCAAAATGGACTGTGACTTGCCCAGAGACTTTCCTTGGTTTCAGAGGAAGAATGTTTAACCATGGCTCACCAGGTTACCATGGAATCTGAGCTGTCCATTATGACCTGGGTGTGATGTCATGCACAGGAAGACTACGACATGCATTATAGTGGTACATAAGCCACGACACCTGGGCTAACTCCTAGGGCACAGGTAAAGTGTTTAATGAAGTGGCCCAGATAACTTAGTCTTAAGTGTGTCTTTCCATCAGTCTGCACCTGTGGGCACGTTGGAGGTTCTGATGACCTTGGGCAGAGGAGGGAAAACTGTGGACTGGTCTCCAGGTCATTTAGGAAAACTGGGAGGCACCACCAGGAAGTGGATGGCTCCAAAGTGACAGGACATCTATGGGACATTCATGAAGGACAGAGGGTCAAGAATAACCTCCCTTGGAAAGAAGTGCCCCTCACCATTAACTTGGACAGGGAGCATAACTGACCAGATATGCAGCCACATGATTTCTATCCTTTAGCCAATATTTTACTTCATTTTTATTATTGTTTTTAAATATGTATTGATTTGTAGAGAGAGAGACAGGATAGACAGAGACCGAGACAAACATCAACTTGTTGTTCCATTTAGTGACACATTCAACTGGCTGATTCTTGCATCTGCCCTGGCCAGGGAGTCAGTCTGAAACCTTGCCTATTGGGAAGATGCTCTAACCACTGAGAAGTCCAGCCAGAGATGGCCAGTATGTTAAGTCAATATTTAGAAACTTCATTAAAACGTGTGAATTTTAAAAGGAATAGAGACTCAGAAAGAATGAAGAAGGATTAAAGGAATTGTAGGAATATATGAAACATAATAATATCCATATAATAGGGATACCAGAAGGAGAAGAAGAAGTGCAAGGGATAGAAAACCAGTTTGAAAAAGTAATGATGGAAAACTTCCCTCATTTGATGAGAGAAAAGGTCACACAAGTCCAGGAAACACAGGGAGTCCCAAGCAAGAGGAACCCAAAGAGGCCCACTTCAAGACACACCATAACTAAAATGGCAAAATTCTAAGACAAAGCATCTTAAAGGCAGCAAGGGAGAAACAGGAAGAAACTAACAAGGAAGAAACTAATAAGGTTAGCAGCTGACTTCTCAATGGAAACATCCCAAGCCAAAAGAGAATGGCAAGCTATATTCCAAGTAATGACGACCAGAAGCCTGTAACCAAGGCTACTTTACCCAGCAAGGCTTCAATCACGATAGAAGGCCAAATAAGGAGCTTCCCAGACAAAAGAAGTAGAAAAGAATACACCTCCACCAAAGCAGCTCTGCAAGAGATGCTAAAGGGACTTCTCTAAGGAAAGGAAGGAAAAGAGGGAGTGAGGAACACAGGTACAAAAAGGGCAATGAGTAAGTACCTATCAACAATAACCTTAAATGTAAATGGATTAAATGCTCCAATCAAAAGACACAGAATAGCTCAATGGACTAGGAAGCATGACCTACACATATGCTGCCTACAAGAGACCCACCTGAGGATAAAAGACATACACAGACTGAAAGTGAAGGGCTGGAAACAAATCTTCCAAGCAAACGGACAGGATAAAAAAGCCAGGGTAGTAATACTCATATCAGACAAAATAGACTTCAAAAAAAGGGCCATAAAGAGAGTCCCAGAAGGTCACTTCATAATACTCAAGGAAAGAATCCACCAAGAAAATACACACATTGTAAATACATATGAACCCAACATAGGTGCACCCAAATACATAGAGAAAATCTTGGAGGACTTCAAGAAAGATATTGACCGCAAAACAATTATAGTAGGGGATTTTAACACTCCACTGTCAAAAATGGATGGATCTTCCAAACAAAATATCAGCAAAGATATTGTGGCATTGAACAATGCCCTAGATGAAATGGACTTAACTGATATATATAGAGCCTTTGATCCCAAATAGCAAAATACACCATTCTTTTCAAATGCACATGGAACATTTTCAAAGACAGACCACATAATAGAACACAAAACAAGCCTCAACAAATTCAAGAAAATTGAAATTATAACAAGCATTTTCTCCAACCACAATGGACTAAAACTAGAAAACAACTTCAAGGAAAAAAACCCCAAACACTCAAACTCATGAAGATTGACTAGCATGCTATTAAACAATGAATGCGTCAAGGAGGAGATTAGGAAAGAAATCAAACAGTTTCTGGAAACAAATGAAATGAACTCACAACAACCCAAAACTTATGGGACACAGCGAAGGCAGTCCTGAGAGGGAAGTTCATAGCAATACAGGCCTACCTTAAAAAGATAGAAACATTTCAAACAAACAACCCAACCCTATGCCTACAAGAACTCGAGGAACAACAACAAAGACAGCAAAAAGCTGGAAATAACTAAGATCAGAGCACAAAATGACATAGAGACTAAAAGCACAATTCTAAGCATCAATGAATCCAGGAGCTGGTTCTTTAAAAAGATAAACAAAACCAACAAACCTTTAAGCAGGCTCATCAAGAAAAAAAGAGAGAGGACCCAAATAAATACAATCAGAAATAAAGAACAGAGATTACAACTGATACCACAGAAATACAAAGGATTGGAAGAAATTACTATGAAGAACTGTATGCCAAGAAGTTTGAAAACCTAGGTGAAATGGACTAATTTCTAGCAAAATATAATCTTCCAAAACTCAATGAAGAAGAAGCAGAAAGCCTGAACAGACCAATAACAGCAGATGAAATTGAGGCAGTGATCAAAAAACTCCCGACACACAAAAGCCCTGGACCAGATGGTTTCACAGGAGAATTCTACAGAGCATTTGAGCAAGAACTAACCCCTATCCTTCACAGACTACTCCAAAAAATCCAAAATGATGGAAGACTCTCAAACTGTTTTTATGAAACCAGCATCATCCTAACCCCAAAACCAGATAACATACACAACAAAGCAAGAAAACTTTAGGCCAATATCACTGATGAACATGGATGCTAAAGTCCTCAACAAAATGTTGGCAAACCACATCCAACAATACATTAAAAAGATCATACACCATGACCAATTGGGATTCATCCCAGGGATGCAAGGATGGTTCAACATTCGCAAATCAGTAAAGTAATACATCACATAAACAAAATACATCACATAAACAAAAATCACATGATCATATCAATAGATGCAGAAAAAGCATTTGATAAGGTACAGGACGCATTTATGATAAAAACACTCAGCAAAGTGGGGACAGATGGAGCATACCTCAACATAATAAAGGCCATATTTGAGAGTCTTACAGCCAACATCAAACTCAATGGGCAAAAACTAAAATCTTTTACACTAAGATCAGGAACAAGAAAAGGTTGTCCACTTTCACCACTTCTATTCAATATAGTATTGGAAGTTTTAGCCACAGCAATCAGACAAGAAAAGGAAATAAAAGACATCCAAATTGGAAAGGAGGAAACAAAACTGTCATTGTTTTCAGATGACACAATAATGTGCATAGAAAATCCTATAAATTCCACCAAAAAACTGCTCAGCCACATAAATGAATTTGGCAAAACAGTGGGATACAAAGTCAATATCCAGAAATCAAATGCATTTTGTATACCAACAATAAAACATCAGAAGCAGAAATCAAGAAAAAAATTCACATTTTTTGTAGCAACAAGAAAACTAAAATACCTAAGAATAAACCTAATGAAGGAGGTAAAAGACCTGTACTCAGAAAGGTACACAACACTGAAGGAAGAAGTCAAGAAAGATACAAACAAATCAGTGAACACATACCGAGTTCATGGATTGGAAGAATTAACATCATCGAAATGTCCATACTACCCAAAGCAATTTACAGATTCAGTGCAATACCTATTAAAGTACCAATGGTATATTTCACAGACATAGAACAAACACTTCAAAAGTTTATACAGAACCATAAACAACCCCAAATAGCAGCTGCAATTTTGAGAAAGAAAAGCAAAGTAGGAGGGATCACAATACCCGATACCAAACTGTATTACAAAGACACTGTAATCAAAACAGCCTGGTACTGGCAAAAAAAAAAAACAATAGGCACTTAGACCAACAGAACACAATAAAGCACCCAGAAACAAACCCAAGTCTCTACAGTTAATTAATATTCCACAAAGGGGTCAGCAACATAAAATGGAATAAAGATAGACTCTTCAACAAATGGTGTTGGGAGAACTGGGCAGCTACATGCAAAAAAATGAAACCCGAGCCCCAACTTGCACCATACACAAAAATAAATTCAAGGTGGATAAAAGACTTAAATATAAGCCAGAACACCATTAAAGTCATAGAGAAGAACACAGGCAGGAAAATCTCAGATATTTCATGCAGCAATATTTTCACTGATATGTCCCCTAGAGTAAGGGACATAAAGGAAAGAATGAACAAATGGGATCTCATCAAAATAAAAAGCTTCTGCATGGCTAAGAAAACAGTATGAAAATAAAAAGAGAACCAACTATATGGGAAAACATATTTGCCAATGATACCTCAGACAAGGGTTTAAAATCTCCAAAATATACAAAGAACTCACATGACTCCACTCTAAGAAGACAAGGAACCCAATTAAAAAATGGGCAAAGGACTTGAACAGACACTTCTCCAAGGAGGACATACAGAGAATCCAGAGACATATGAAAAGATGCTCAATATTGCTAGCTATCAGACAGATGCAAATTAAAACCACAATGAGATACCACTTCACACTGGTCAGAATAGCCATCATAAACAAAGCAACAAACAACAAGTGTTAGAGAAGTTGTGGAAAATAGGGAACCCTAGAGCACTGTTGGTGGGATTGCAGACTGGTGCAACCACTATGAAAAACCGTATGGACATTTCTCAGAAAACTAAAAGTGGATCTGTCTTTGATCCAGCAATTCCACTGCTAGGATTATATCCTAAGAACCCTGAAATACCAATCCAAAATTACCTATGTACCTCCTAATGTTCATAGCAGCACAATTTACAATAGCCAAGTGCTGGAAGCAACCCAAGTGCCCATCAGTAAATGAATGGATCAAAAAACTATGGTACATTTTCACAATGGAATTCTATACAGGAGAAAGAAAGAAGGAACTCCTACCCTTTGCAACAGCATGGATGCAAATGCAAAGCATTATGCTAAGCTAAATGAGCCAGGCAGTGAAAGATAAATACCATATGATCTCACCTTTAACAGGAATCTAATCAACAAAACAAACCAACAGGCAACATATAACCAAAGACACTGAAATCGAGAATAGGCAGACAGTGACCAGAGGGGAGAGGGGAGGGAATTTCAGGGGAAGAAGGGAAAGGCTTGAAGGAACTAGTATAAAGGACACATGGACAATAACAAGGGGGGTGGAGACAGGAGGGAGGTGGGAAGGGCTTGGGGGTGGGCTGGGATGGGGGTAAAGGGCAGAAAACTGTATTTGAACAACAATTAAAATAGAAATTAAAAAATAAAAATAAAAGAATAAATACAAATAAAAAAACCATAATAAAAAATTGTAATTTTGTTGACAACAAAATTGGAGAATTGGTATGCAGAAAGATCTCTCTCCATGGGCAAAAACCCAGGAGACACTTGTCTGTCATGTGATTCCTGTCACAGTGCGACCTCACAGAGGAGGACACTGATAACCAAGTGGACAAGTTGACACATTCTGTCCTTTCCCTTCTACAAAACGTATAAATAAAAACCACAAACAAATGACAGACGGACTCACAGACACAGACAGTAGTGTGGCTGATTACAGAGAAGAAGGGGGTGAAGAAGGATGAAGAGACTGAAGGGGTCAAACCACAGGTGACAGAGGAGATCAGACCCTGGACAGTGAGCTCACACAGAGTGGGCAGATGTCCCCTTACAAATTGTGCACCTGAGTTTATGTAACGTTAACCAAAGGTACCCCAACCAATTTCACTCTAAAAAAACTTAAAAGACCTTTAATTGGTCATCTGTGAATCAGACGAAGAGTGACCTTTCTTTCTCTGAGTAACAGAAATATATTTTCGTTTACTTACCGTTTGGTCACCGATTATCAGGCACATCACTGGTTTAGACTCAGCAGTAGAAGCTGTGCTGTGTGGTGTCGGCCATCAGACAGATCTGAGCAATAGCATCTGTGAAAATAAAAGAAAATCAATGAGTAACTGTTCAAAACCCAATTTCTGCTTCAGAGTCCAGCCACTCAGGACCACGTCTATGTCCTGGGTCAGAGCGTCACTTGATGCAAGAGTGACGCCCGCTGGGGCAGCCCCATGGGCTGCTCTCCAGTTCCAGTGTCTGCGGTGATGGCAGAGACGTGCTGAGCAGTTTCTGAGTGGCCCATAGAAGTGAATACGGACATGTTCTTCTTTTAAAAGAGTTTATTTATTTATTTATTTTTAGAGAGAGGGGAAGGGAAGGAGAGAAAAATCAAAGTGTGTTTGCCTCTCACGTGCCCCCTGCTAGGGGCCTGGTCCTCAACCCAGGCTCATGCCCTGACTGGGAACTGAGCTGCTGACCCTTTGGATCACAGGCCTGTGCTCAGTGCAGTGAGCAACACCAGCCAGGGCTGGATCTCCTCTTTATAGTAACTTGGGACGGTCTCTGAGGTCATATCCAAGACCCTAGACTCAGCTTGAAGAGCCTAAGGAAACAAATTCTGTTAGTTCTCAGTGGTTCCAAACCAGATGTTAGAAATGTGGGAATGGCTCATTCTAGAGATGTGACTGATACTGAAGTAAACTAGAATAATTCAGGACTGGTCCCAGACTGGAAAATGTGCAAGAGGAAACACACGAGGGTAAGAATGGTAATGACCTCTCCTGTGGCCATTGTTGCCTTGACTCAGGTCCCTGCAGGGCCCTAAATGTGAGGGACAGAGAGGGAACCACGAGGAAGTGTGACCCACTTTGAAATACACACAAAAAGATAAATATGCAATGTGTCTGCAAATAATGAATGGTGGATAATGTTAAAAAGAGACATAATTTTGGTTTAAATGAATTTATTACTTCAGGCCCAGGAGGCAGAGATTCTGCTTTTATATCTGCAGCTATATCTGGGCCAACAGAAAAGGCTCTGAATGTTTAGGGGACGGTTGACTCAAGAAAGTACTCAGTGAGGGCCCAGGAACTGTGATGTTGGAAAAGATACTGCTGCTTCCTTTGATGTGGAGGGAGGAATTCAAGAGCTCAGGGGGACAGGAATGATGGAGTGGATCTGTCTTTTAAGTCCTGTTTTACTATCTGGGAGTGTCCAAATGGCCTACATTCCACTAACATATTGAGAAACACATTTTAGAGAAAAAACATAAAATATTTCAGGACCTCCATGTTCAGTCTTCTCTCAGGGCCACACCTGGCATGGGAAACTAAAGGCTCTCAATAATAAAACCTAAAGTGACAGGTAGAGAGCAGGTTCACAACTGTGGTGAAGGGGGTCGATGGACGACAGGGGGAGGGGTATGAGTGAGCAGAAAACACGAAAGATAAACTCATTGATACAGAAAACACTTTAGTGTTTGTGGCGGAAGAGGGAGGAGGAGAGACAAGAAGGGCATAGGTTGATAAAAGGTGAAAGAGAAGATTTGACTTAAGTGGATAAACCCACAATCAACTGTACAGATCATGTGATAAAATTGTCCACCAAAACTCTGTATCATTTTCTTAACCAGGGTCACCCCAATAAATTGTATTTGAGTCAAAATAATCACGAATGGATAAATTGGGCCCTGGAGTAGCAGGGGGCAAAGGGCCTTGTCCTACCACTAGACACTCGGTAGATCTGATCACCCAAAAGACAGAAGATCAAAGTGTCATCAAATGAGTCTGACCAGGACTGAGCTGCAGGCTTGGCTAACTAATCCTGGGTCTCCTGGAAGTGAAGGCATATGCCCCCAACATTGCACGTGACCTGTAAAAGCAGAAACATCCTGGGTGCTGTGTGCAGTGGTATAGCAGAAACATCCTGGGTGCTGTGTGCAGGTTAAACAATAACCTGCCCTGAACCAGTTACATATTTATAATTCTTCAGTGAAGGAAAGGCCTTGATTCTCTGGGTAAAACTCCAACTTGAAACAAAACATCTCTATTTTCACCCTTACGTCATCCCCAAGAAAATGAGAGCATTCACTAGGGTAGTTGTATATGTGAGAGAAAGCAGAGAAACAGATAATCCACAGATGACAGCACCCTCGTTCTGAACTGCTCTTAGACAAGGAATCCAGACTGTTACTGTGTTGCTGCACTAACACTGGGAGCTTTTGAGGGCAAGTTACCAATGGAATTTTAAGTCAGGACCATTTGGGTGCAAATGTCGGGCCCATTCTGCCATTCTCCCGTCATTCTAGAATGCACAAGAGAAAATAGACATAGTAGCTGTGTACTGTCAATAAAATTACATGGTGGGAAAGCCTAAACAGAAGCCATGAGAACAGCCTGCATGCAGGAAACCAGTAAGTCAGAAGCTGTACAGACTTCCGGCCAAGATGGAGGCGTAGGTGGAAACACTGTACCTCCTCTCACAACCAAGATTAAGGACAACAAATATTTACAAACAATAACACAACCAGAACACAGAAAATTGAACTACGGAAGTCGACAACTATTCAACCTGACCGGTAAGAGGGGCAGAGTCGGCAGCTGGCGGAGAGGGAAAGCGGCAGGAAAATGTGGGGGCTGCCAGGCTCGGGAGCACCGGGCGGCGTAGGTGACGTGGAGCTTGCAGACCCCAGACGCGGGGAGGAGACAGGAGGAGACGAGCAGAGCACGCAAGGCACACAGGGCAGTTGCCCAACCATGGACACACATTTGCGTGCAGATAAACTAGGCAAGAGCGGGCAGTGAGACGAACCGCACAGTGCAGGGCCCCAGCGACAGGAAATAAAGCCTAAAAACACCGATTGAAAAGGTGCCGGAAGAGGCTCCCAGCCTCACAGGAGAGGTCGCCAGGGAGACCCGCAAGGTCCCGGAGTGTGCATAGGCCCTCCCACCTGGGAACCAGCGCCAGGGGGACCCAGTTTGCTTGTGGGAGGCAGCAGAGGGGACGCAAACTGGAGAGAGCGCGAACGGGCGCCACTGTTCCCTCTCTGAGCCCGTCCCCACAAACAGCGTCACAACTTGGCGACTAGGCTGCCCCGCCCTGGTGAACACCTATGGCTCCTCCCCTCATATGAAACAGGTGCCACCTGACCAAAAATGATTTAAACAGAAGAAAAGCTCAGAGTCCCAGAGCCAATACTTTTGAGAAAGCAAGAGATAGCCGACCTATCAGATGCACAGTTCAAAGCACTGTTAATCAGGATGCTCACAGAATTGGTTGATTTTGGTCACAAATTAGATTAAAAAATGAAGGCGTTCATAAGTGAAATGATGGAAAATACACAGGGGACCAGTACTGATGGGAAGAAAACTGGGACTCAAATCAATGGAGTGGACCAGAAGGAGGAAACAAACAACCAAGCAGAAAAGAATGAAGAAACAAGAACTCAAAAAAATGAGGACAAGCTTAGGAACCTCCAGGACATCTTTAAACGTTCCAACATCCAAATTATTGGAGTACCAGAGGGGAAGAGGAAGAGCAACAAGTGGAAAACTTATTTGAACAAATAGTAAAGGAGAACTTCCCCAATCTGGCAAAGGAAATAGACTTCCAGGAAGTCCAGGAAGCTCAGAGAGTCCCAAAGAAGTTGGATCCAAGGAGGAACACACCAAGGCATATCATAGTTACATTAGCCAAGATTAAAATGAAGGAGAGAATTCTAGAAGCAGCGAGAGATAAGGGGACGGTTACCTACCAAGGAGTTCCCATCAGACTGTCAGCTGATTTCTCAAAAGAGACCTTACAGGCAAGAAGGGGCTGGAAAGAAGTATTCCAAGTCATGAAACACAAAGACCTACATCCAAGACTGCTCTATCCAGCAAAACTTTCATTCAGAATGGATGGGCAGATAAAGTGCTTCTCAGATAAGATCAAGTTCAAGGAATTCATCATCACCAAGCCCTTACTATATGAAAAGTTAAAGGGACTTACCTAAGAAAAAGAAGATAAAAATATGAACAGTAAAAGGACAGCAAACTCACAGTTATTAACATCCACACCAAAAACAAAAGCAGACTAAGTGGTCACCTAAAACAGGAGCAGAGCCACAGAAATGGAAGGTTAGCAACAGGAGAGTGGGCGGAGAGGGTGGGGAGAAGGTACAGAGAATAAGTAGCATAGATGGTGGGGAGAAAATAGACAGGGAGAGGGCAAGAGTAGTGTGGGAAATGTAGAAGCT
>PVKM010051564.1:0-10429 GCA_004027735.1 Carollia perspicillata
CTGTCTGTATTCTCAACTTATAATCAAGTAGTTAGAGGCATAGTGTAATCGTTAGGAGCATATCTGCCTAAACAAAAGAGAGCAAATAAAGTCACAGACCCTTAAAGCCCAGAAGCCCTTCCTGCTAATCTGGGATACTTCTTTTGATTAGCAGATAAAATCCAGGCTAAGGGACTTGCACGAGGTCACAAAACTGCCACATTTTATTGATTAAAAGATGCACAAGTTTTCACTTTCACAATTCTGAGAGCAAGATTGCTTCTCAGAGTCTCTGGTGTCTCACACTTTCAGCCATGGGCAGTTGTGATGTGGTTGTGTTGCCTGTGTGCACGAACATCCAAAGTCACAGCTGCACGATGGCAGCGTGTCTGCTGGCAGCATGGAGAGAAAGCCCAGGGATGGCAGGGATGGCAGGATGCTGAATCCCCAGCACTCTTGATGGCATGCGGGTTGTAGTGTGTGGGCAAATGTAGACCTGAACGGTTTAGAGTCAAAACACAATTCGACTTGGATTCCGATGTGAAGAAGTGTTAGGGATACTTAACTAATTCATTTTTCTGATATTTTCCTTCCCATTTAAGTATAAATATGTTATTGACGTCTGTCTAGAAAGTATCCAGCCATGTAATATGAAATATAGAGGCATTTATTAAAAAAGATAAAAGCTGTGAGAAACATTGTACATAGGATGATGACACTTCAGTCCCCTTCAAAGCAGGCAGCTGGGACCTCACACAATCGTCCCGATCACCATTAGCTGCCCTGTCACATTTTCCTGAATCTCATCAACAGTCTGAAATCTGACTGTTCAAAGGTGATTTCCTTTTCAAAGGTGATTTTAGTTTTGGGAAAAGCCAGAATCACAGGGCACCAAATTTGGGCTGTAGCGGAGCAGAGTCACCTGGGTGATTTGATGTTTTGCCAATAATCTCTGCAGGAGATGTGATGCTTGAGTGGGTACAGTCATGATGAAACAACCGATCACCAGTTGCCCATAGCTGTGACCTCTGAATGATCCAAATAGTTTCTGTGGAGGAATGTTCAAGCTTAACACAAAATTTAAGGCAGCTTTCTTGCTTTCATTTTTAATGTGACAACCACATAGTATACATGCTCCCTCAATGGAGTCTACCGCCCCCACTGACTAGTACAGTGAAGTCATCATTGTTCACACATGCTCATTCCAGTCCACTCTCCCTGGCTGCCAGGTTACATCAATGTCATGCAAACAGTTCTTGTTATATTAACAATGGTTGAACTTTTTCTGGACAAACTTCATATGATCAAAAAATCTGTATATTAAAGAACTCCTTTAATAGATACAAAATGAAATTTGAAGTGATAAAGCATTGTGTCATAATTTAATTGACAGCTTTTTTCTTAGTTCATAAAATAATGGTGTATCTTATAATACATGGAGATTTAGAGTTAATGAATTATGGTACTTAAGTGTTACTAAAAGTCCCTCTTCTTCATAGTCTCATTTCGTTATGTTTTCGTCACCATGGATTCTGAATATAAAGAATGACATCTTAAAATGGAGAATCAGTACATTTATCCTTGAAGTTAGGCTGTCCTTGCACAATGTTCCGACACTGGCTTTATATGTAATCACAGATAGGGAGTAAGTTTTATATATGTGGCTATTTCTTCTATTTCCCCTTAGTATAAACTGAGAGGATTTCTGCAAAGCACACCTCAGGAAAAGCAGTTTTGTAGGCACTGAAGTAATGGCTGTGATGGATTTAACCAGGACGATTTCACAGCAGGATTAACGACTCACTTCAACCATTGAATACTTTTATCAGTTCCCGTGTCTCATTTTATTTCCTGCAAAACCCTCCCCATAAATTAGTTGCAGAATGTATCCCTAAATGAGTTGCTGGTTATAAGCTATTTAACATTGGAGAACTACTTTCCAAAATTATGATTTTGATTTTAGAATATTCAGAATGAAGCCATTCTTTCTGAAGTAGTTCCATTGAGACACCAGTTGTCTGTCCAATTAGTGAAGCTAAAAACATATTGGGCCTGACTGGTATGGCGCGGTTGGTTGGTTGGTTTGCCCACAAGGCAAAAAGTTGCCAGTTTAATTCCCGATCAGGGCTCATGCCTGGGTTGAGGTTCAGTCCCCAGTTGGGGCACATGCAAGAGGCAACCAATCGATGTTTATCTCTCCCTCTCCTTCTCCCTTCCTTTCTCCCTGTCTAAAAATAAATAAATAAAATCTTTAAAAAAAAAGATAAATGAAAACATATCAGCTGGTGATTACTTATCTCTATTTTCTATAAGTGATTTTAAATCAATAAGTCAAAAGTTAGGAAGAAAGGGAACCATCTTAGTTTTATACACTGGGAAATTTTCTGATCCTTTGGGAGATCATTTTTAATGATTGTCCTTAAACTATGATACTATGCTACAGACTCTCTAAACGGCAATATCTGGGGGTCAGTATGGACCCCCCTGAGCCTGAGGCATGGTGGAGTCCTGTGCACAAGCTGCAGACTCGCACGTCGTCCTGGCAGATCACTCGTGGGGAGTGGTGTCACAGTGGGAGAGCACAGGAACCTGTTCTAAAGGCTTTAGCTATTCATGAGGAACCTGAGTTATGCTGACACGCTGAGCCTTGAACTTTATAAAACAGGAAATGGGAAACATAATGTTTGGCATGTCAGTCAAAGTCAACTCAATGTTTTTTTTTTCTTTTTAAAATTGGAATAGACTCCGGCTGGGCTACATCCATAGAATTATTAACACAGTGGCAAACATTTTACTTGCTCAGTTGGACTAGACCTTGAAAAAAGTGGTGGCAGGAGGTCTTCCTTGGGCTTACTTAATTAGCAAATTTAAACAATTGTGTGTGAGAGTAAGCATAATTAGATATCTGATGAGGATAGGAGTCTTACCGAATATGTAACTGAATGTGACTTAGTGTTTACTCCACTGTAGGGTGCATAACTCAAATCTGTTCCCAGGACAAAAAGAAGTTTTTCATGGGCCATGTATTCAGGTTTCAAGCACCCAAGATCAGAGTCCGGGAAATGCTTTGAAATTGTAGATGAGAAGATTAATACCAGGTTGGAAGACTCAGTTATCTGTGATCATTTTAAAAGGGCTGGAGTGATGCTTAGCTTTGTGTATCTGTGAAAAGGGGGCCCACTGAGGCAGGAGTAAAGTAAGCAAAAGCAGAAGGGGAACACGAGGACTTATCTTTAAGCACAATAAGCTCTTATTTACTCATCGGGTCTGTAACTCCCAGCGTAAGCAGAGGCCTATGTTCAGGTTGAGAAGATGCAAACTTTCTTTGACTTAAAAAATTTTGCCACATTTGGAACCAAAATTGAACCATTAATTCAGTTTAGAAAGGAAAAGGAAAGCCACCTAATGAACTATTTTTATGTTTTCTGAAAATATGGAACTGTAATAAAACTAGGATGTCAAAGCACTCTCAGATTTGATCCTGAGCTAAATTAGTTTTCTGTTTGATTCATGTCTCCGGTTGTGATATGCTAATTATGACCCTTCTTATATATTTATTATAGCAGGATCTCATCTGAGGAATTCATTATGAATTGGTTTTAAAAAATAACTCTTTATACTTGAAAGGATTAAGCTGCATTTTCTCAGAAATATTCTATAAATCAGACTTGCCCATAGTAGTCAGATGGACTTTCAATAATGTAAATATGAATTAGTGAGGCTTGATTCTAATTGCTTCATTTTCTTTATTATGATGAATAAAAGGATCATATAGCTTTTCAATACAATAGCTGATAAGAAAACCACCTTGACTATTATTCGTGAGTCATATTTTATTCTCTGGAGTCTATTCTCCTAATGAGTAAACATCAGCTATATACCTGCAGAATAATTGTTCTCCTGGAAATAATTACTAGTTTGTAATTACCGACTTTTCTGAGATGGAAAGATCCTCTCTTTATTACTTCCTTCCTTGCACTATGCCCAAGTCAAGCAGAAAAAGTCAGTTGGTGAGAGCAATGAGTTCAATTGTGAAATAAATTACTGAACATATTCATTTAATTAATTCACGTGGTGTACATATTGAGTGCCTAGTACTGCTGTAAGGGGATTTTGGTAGGATCATGACTGATGCAGGCATATGAAAAGTTGAGTGACAATAAAGTCAAGCTATTTTTAAGTGTCAAATGAACTCTTGAGCCAGTAACTGTTAGACTCATAGGATTCCAGAGGAGAAAGAAAGAAGTTGATCGAGAGTAGGTAAAGGGTTCATAGTGGCGGTACGCCTTAATTTGGGCTAGGATTTTTTAGTTAGGGGTAGAATTTTTAAGGGAGTAAGGAGGAGGGTGGGTAAACACAGAGGTTGGCAGCAGTGGTGCCATGCCTAGCATGGGCAACGGTACAGGAAATATACTTCGTTTTATAGGATCTTAAGCAATCTGCTCTGGTCCACCAAACTCCTGGTCTGTACTCATCAAGGTGTCAATGTGCTCATCGATGTGTTTAATTACCAATGCGCTAAAAGGCAACGAAAAGCTGAAAATGTCATTCAGATTGCAGGAGACTAAGCAAGCATGAATGACAATGCAATTGCAATGTGAGATCCTGGTCTGGGCAAAAAACCCACAAAACTATGACGGGCATTACTGGGAATACTTATAAACAGGAATATTTGTAAAATTGGAGGATAGATTATATAATAGATACCAGCACTGCATCAATGTTAAATTTTCCGAACTTCATAAATGCATCTGAATTATGTATTAGTTCCCTAGGATTAGTGTATCGAAGTCTTATCATCTGGGTGGCTTAAAAACAACAGAAAATACTGTTTCATAGTTCCAGAGGCTGAAACGTCTGAAATTCAGGTCTTCACAGGGCTGTCCTCCCCCAGCAAGAGTCTTCCCTTGACTTCTGCCTTCCGGTGCTTCCTAATGACCCTTGCCAGTCTTTCGATTGTGGCGGTGTCACTGCAGACTCTGGCCTCACACGGCCTTTCCCTGGGTGCCTGTGTCTTCACTGGTCATTCGGTTTTGGACCCACCCTAATCCAGCATAACCTCCTCGAATTTAACTAACTGCAGCTGCAGAGACCCTATTTCCAAATAAGCTCACGTTCTGAGGTTTCAGGTGGATGTGAGTTTGGAGGGAAACTTCTTCAACAATTCCTACTACATCTGCAATTTTCCCAGGTTTTAGGAGATAGGAGCTGAGGTGTTTTACTGTAAAAGATTATGGTGTCTGCCACATAGTCTTAAATAGTTCAGACATAATAATACAATTATGTGTATATTTATGGAGAGCGAGACAAAGCAACGTGGAATAATTTTAACAGCTGATGAGTTTCCATGAACGATATATAGGTTGCATAATTTTGCAACTTTTCTATAGGTTAGAAAACTTCCAGAATAAAAGATTTTCAAAAAAATTTCAAAAAAACAAAAAACAGAACACAAACCGATCACATACATTATCCTCTGGACATTGTCATGTCTGAAGTGTTGCTTGAAACGGTCAAGTCTATATTGCTGTAAGTCTGAAGGCGCAGGCGACATTGAGAATGGCAGAGCCGAGACGTGGGTTATTTTAATGCTATGTTTCAACCAGTCCTGAAATCTGTATTACCTCTGTTCTCTTTATGATATTTTTTTAATGGCTTAAGCAGGTTTGAATCAGGATTTTATGTTTCTTGCAGGTGAACACATTCTGCCTCAACTGATCCACTGTTGCAAGACTCTGTTATATTTGCCAAGTTAATGTCAACATACTTCATTTATTTGAAACGAACAAAAACCCCCACTTCCATACTTTATCTATATTTATAAATGTAGCTTGAAATTTTATCAGAATTTTAAGGCAATGTTTCAAATTAAATGCATGGCATTTTGTGCAAGATTCTGGTACATAATAGCTGGCCTCATTGTCCCATTGAATACCCCAGATTAAACTATACTTCTTAGAGACAAATAAAAGTATAGATTTTCCCTCATGACTGTTTTTATCCTGAAAATAAAACCACTCAGCAAGAAATGTGCAAACTTGTGTATTTATACTATTGCATATAAATAGTATACTGTGCAGGCCTGGGAAACATGGTTAAAGTATGTTTTGTGTTTTAGTTGATAATACTTTTAGACTATACAATACAGTGTCCTTAGCATTTCCTGAAAGAAGAGAAACACAGCTGTGCAAAGTAGATGATGCAGCCCTTCGGATGAGAGACGTCTAGGCCAGGGGAGGCCATTAGATGGAATAGCAAGCTTTCCAAGCAGGTGGCTCTGCTCTGCCGGCTCTGCTCTGCCTCGTGTTCCAGAGGTTTGGGGACTTGCTTGTGCGCAGAGCCTTGGTCTGATGGTGAGAGAGCCAGCGTGTGAAGTTATGCCCGTGGGGCTCATTGCTGTCTGCTTAGCACCACGCCTGACATGGAACAAAACAGGCACGTGGCTCTCGTGCTTCTTGAGGATGAATAAATAAATGCTGCCCTGAAGAGGGACCTTTATTGAGTGGCGTGATGTTGTGCAGAAAGAATGCCACAATGAAACACAAAAGTCAATGTTACAAAAGTAGGGAACAGAAGTTGTTTGGGGTTCATTTCCTAATGTCTCCGTTACTATGAAATGTGTTGAAGAGTAAGTTATAGCAGTGAAAGCCTGGGTCTCCATACCATTGAGCAGACCCACTTGATTCTGAGACTCTTGGTGGCAAGAACAGAAATGGATATAGGTAAACACACACATGAGGTGTTAAGTGACACATAAATGCCTGGAAATCTGAGAGTGGGGACCGAGGGCTGAGTCTCCCACAGTTGGGAGCTTGAGGGATTATTCTCAATCCTGAGCTGCTGGTCTGGGGCCCATACAGCAGGTGTTGCTGGACCTTCCCTGGAAGGAAGACGGCAACTGTACATGACCAGGCCATCCTCTGTCTGGGTGTGCTGCCAGCTGGCTTCCTGCCTTCTATTCCCACTTTCACCACCTTTGGTCTCCACCACCTCCTAATTTCTCGTTTCCCTTCATGTACTCCATGCATCTCTGGTTCACTCTGGCCCCTCTGGCCCTGTTCTCTGTCATCCTTACAGTTTTTCTTCTTGCACCCCCTCCTCTCACTCTTTCAGTGTTTTCTGTGAAGATGTGGCCCCATGGCCCCATGGCCCAGGCCATGTCATTGCACTGCCCATCCGGGCTCCAGGCAGTGCAGTCAGGTAGAACAGACTGTGGTCACCTAAGGCTGCTTCCTCAGGAAGAGCTGTGGGCATGGAAAACTTGATGATTGGTGTATCTAGATCGTGTAAACTGTTTCTGTTGTGACCTGCTGGTGTCATGGACACTTTAAGATAGATGGCTTAGGTCACTCCTAATTCAATAGCTCTGGACAGGTTATCAGAATCAAGCATTACACTTAAACTCTTAATGTTGGAGTTGGTTCCTCTGTCTTAGGGTATTTGTCTTCAGAGGAGGGTATAGAGAAGAACATACTTCTTTGAGACAAAGGCTGCAGTAAGAGAGAGCTGAAGTTCAGCAGCCGGAAGTTAGCAGGTGTTGAGCAGACTTCCGTGAGAACAGCCAGACCAGTGTGAGGGTGCTGTACCAAGTTTTAAATATTTGATTTAAATTGATTAGAAACTGATAACAGTTTTAATTAGAGGAACTCAAGGACATGTCTATAAATGGTTCAATTTATTAAGCCGATTGATGGATCTGTTTAGGAGGTTGAGTTCATCCAAACAATAATGATGAGCATTGGACACTGAGCCAGAAACTTTCACATGTCATCCTGTCTACTTCTCGGGACAACTTTGGAGGACAATTAGACTCATTACCTCTCTTTTACTGAAAGTAATTAGGCCTTAGAGAGGTAAAGCAACTTTTCTGGGGCCACAAAGGTCGGGGCCCAGTTGCAAATATGAATGGACATCTCTGGTTTTGGACACGAGGAGTGCTGCTCCCACCGCCACCTCCCCCAACCCAAGCAGCTTTCACTGAGTACTGGTGAGTTGCCCTCTAGCCTTCAGGGTTCTACACGGAGGTTTAAGGCAGGAACTCGTATCACAGGGCAGAACTTGTTGGGAGAGCATCCCGTGGGAGAGGAGACACTTGGGGCAGACACCGGAGCTTTTCAGAGTGTGCTAATTGCTTGTTGTGGGACTGTCCCCTGAGAGCCTGTGCTGAGGTCCCTCAGGCAACAAACAATACCCAGCTAGAACTGGGAAGTGATGAGTGGGATCATTATCTTTGTTCTAACTGTTCTGGAGGGTGTGTGCTTGTCTGCCCTGGGAGAAGGGGCCGGGCAACCCTTCAGCTTTCCAAATCACTTGGAGGAATACAAGGATGTGAAATAGGTCAGAAAGAGGACCGGGGATGTGTGTGAGAGCGAGCATTTCCAAATTATAAATTAGTTTGGCATGTACCAGGCAAATAACCGGTACCCAGATGAATCTGCTTCTTTGTTGCTTATTTTCCAGCGATGAGCATTTGTGGGGAGAGGGTGCTTCCAGTGAACTATTGTATTAAAGGGAATCAGTTAGGTCTAAGAATAGAAGTAGCATGGTTATATCACAGTTTGGAGCATTTGTCCTTCTTCAGTTCAAAGCTTTATCAGCCGGTTTGAATGACCACAGGTTTGAAGAACCGTTTGTGACCTTTCTTCCAGCTTGAGCGGCTTGCCTGGGGGTAGAAGAAATCACCCCACCTTCTCCCAGAGGACTTGGGAGAGGTTCTTCTCTTAACTAGAGCTTGAGAGAGTTTGATGTTAGGTCCCTGATAGCTGGGGTGAGAAAATAATGATAATAATATGTAATGAACTGGAATAGAAATTTAATTGTGTTTAAATAGGTACAGAACTTTTTAAAAGCAGACATAAAGTTGTTATGCTTTCCGAATCTCTACAATTTACTTCCCAAGATCCCCATTCTCTTTAACTTTTCAATCAGAACAAGTAGAAACAGTATCTACCACCATAACTCCTAGAAAAGACAGTGGTTTTGTACTCCCTTGGTGTCACAGCAAGGGAGTAATTTCTTAGCCGGTGAGTCATTCCCAGGGCTGTGGTGACTTCATCAATGGATCCGATGCACAAATAAAAACATCCTTCACTTGTGTCTAAAAAACTAAAAGATGATTATTGGACCTTTTGCTCATAGTAAAATCAGCCATGAGGAGTGTGTGTGTGTGTATGTGTGTGTGTGTGCGTGCAGAATTTGGGGACACCTTCATGCATTAATGTGATCTAACCAGAAGCTTTAGACCTGAAAAGGAGAAGGAATATACTCAAAGTATATGCAAGACTTCCACCCCCTTTTATTTTATAACAATGAGGCACTCTCTGTGTTGTATCTGTATCAGATGTTTTTATCATATTGTGCCAATATCCCTACTTGTCTCAATAAATAAAATATTATCAATATCATAAAATTTGAAGAAACAGTGGTCTTGGCATATCTAATGGAAGGGTTCCTCTGATCCCTTCCATCAAGTACATGTAATTTATAGAAGTCAAAAAAGAGAAATCAAATAGACCAAAAAATTCTCTATGTGCCCATGAGCTGCCATCTGTACCAATCATATTCGGAATAAATTTCCACTGGATAAAGTGTATAAGTTGAGATATTCCTGAGGTTTGGATACCACATTACTTATGCTGTCCCACTGGCCCGTGATTTAGCTGAGCTTATGGATAGGGTAAAAGTCCACGTCTTTCTCCCCCTCCCCATTTTTTTTTTTTGCATTTCTTTAAAAACTTTTTAATTGTAGTAAAGTCCCATGTAACATAAAATTTACCACCTTAATATGTGTACAGCTCAGTAATGTTCAGTATATTCACATTATTGTGCAGTAACCATGCCATTCTCTTATTTTTACATTAATTTTTTTTCTTGGTCATAAAAAGTGAGGAATGAAAGGAGATTTTTTTTGGAAGGAACTTGCATGTTCATGAGATCTTACTCCTCAACAGTGTAAACGGTAAGGGCTTGTAGATGACTCTGTTCAGGCAGCTCTTCCCTGGAGACCATGTCGTTGGTCATGCCTGCCTGTCGTGCTCAGAGTGGGCAGCAGTGATTCTCCTTCCAATGGTTCCCAGGTAGGAGTCTTGGGTGTGGATTAGCCAGATCGTTCACCTCATCTGAGCCATGTAGACCTCACGCATGTCCATTTAAAATACCCAAAGGGCTAGCAAAGCACCCAAAGCAAAATAGCAGTAATGTACTATTTGAATTTTCTCTTTCTGTTTTTTTTTAGCCTAGTTAAGATTTTTTCTTTTCTTTTTTTAAATTTTTTTATTTTAATTGTTTTTTAATACAGTTTTCTGTCTTTTACTCCCATCCCAGACCACCCCCCCAGTGCTCCCCACCTCCCTCCCCTTTCCACCCCCCTTAGTTTTGTCCGTGTGTCCTTCATACTTGTTCCTATAATCTCCTCCCTTTTTCCCTGAAATTCCCTCCCCTCTCCCCTCTG
>PVKM010051565.1:0-10441 GCA_004027735.1 Carollia perspicillata
ACCAGTGGAGGTTGAGTCAGCAGAAGGAACTACTGGAGCCCCCAGGAGTTCCTCTTAAAGAACCCACATATGGACTCACCTGTTCCCTCTGAGCTCTAGCACCTGGGTGGCAGCTTGAGGTCACCAGTGGCATACTGGGAGAGGCTGAAGTGTCAGGCATTGGGCTGAGCAGAGGCCACTGTTCCTTTTCTGAACCCTCCCCCTGCAGAGCCACAAAGCCCACAGGCTGGTGCCACATCTGAGACTCCATCAACCTGGCTAACACTGTTTGACCTGCCAAGGAGATCCTAGGAGACTCTGCCTCACCCAACTTATGGGTCCTCCCAAGCTGCTTTTCCATTTGAGTGGCTGGCCTGGGCTCCTAAATCCTATCAAACAAGCAAGAGCTGGCTTCAGGGAGCCCCAGGCCCAGCACTAGCAGCAGCCAGCCTAGATTCACAGCTTGGCTTTGCCTGGGAATCTCCAAGCCCAGCACAAGTAGCAGCCATCTCAGATTGCTGTACAGCTCATATATTGTGGCCCTGGGCAAAACACAGGTGGGGGCTGACCTTGGCCTGTACCACCCAGGAAAACTCAGAGCCTGTGCACCCAGTGGACAGCTAAAAACTACATTGGAGCGCCACCACCCTGCCCTTTCACAGCTGACCCACCATGGAGGACTGAGGTTGGTGGTCAGTGGTCACAGCCAGTCCTTGCAGCTGACTGGCCTGAGTAAATCCCTCCCATTGACCTGCCAACAGCAACCAAGGCTCAACTACAACAGGAGGGTGTACTCAGCCCACACAAAGGCGGCACCTCAAGTACCCAGAAGTACCCAGCTTGGGTGATAGGGGAGGCGGTGCCACTGGATCCTACAGCACACCTACTACCTCAGGCCACGCTACCAGGACACGGAGTCACAGCAATTCATATGTATTAGGATACATAGAAACAAACACAGGGAGACTGCCAAAATGAGGAAAAAGGGAAACAGGGCCCAAATGAAAGAGCAGATCAAAACCCCAGAAAAAGAACTAAACGAAATGGAGATAAGCAATCTATCAGACGCGGAGTTCAAAACACTGGTTATAAGGATGCTCAAGGAACTTAGTGAGGACCTCAACAGCATAAAAAAGATCCAGTCAGAAACAAAGGGTACACTAATTGAAATAAAGAACAATTTACTAGGGAAACAACAGTCGAGTGGATGAAGCTGAGAATCAAATCAAAGATTTGGAACATAAGGAAGCAAAAAATAACAAATCACAACAAGAAGAAAAAACAATCTGAAAAAATGAGGTTAATATAAGCAGCTTCTGGGACTACTTTGAGAGGTCCAACATTCACACCTTAGGGGTGCCAGAAGGAGAAAAGCAAGAATAATAAATTGGAAATGTATTTGAAAAAATAATGAAAGAAAACTTCCCTAATTTGGTGAAGGAAATAGACATGCAAGTCCAAGTAGCACAGAGAGTCCCAAACCAGATGGATGCAAAGAGGCCCACTCCAAGAAATCATAGTTAAAATGCCAAAGGTTAAAGAAAAGAAAAGAATCTTAAAAGCAGCAAAAGAAAAGCAGTTAGTTACCTACAGGAGTATTCCCATAACACTGTCAGCTGAGACTTCCAGTCAAGGTGGAAGTATAGGTAAACACGCTTTGCGTCCTTGCACAATCAGAATGAATTACAGCTAACCTCAAAGTAAATAATACCCAGAACCATTAGAAAATTGAACTGTATGGAAGTCCGACAACCAAGGATTTTTAAAAAGCCACATTCATTCAGGCAGGTAGGAGGGGCGGAGATGCAGGGACAGGCAGAGAGACACAGAGAGGTGATATGGCATGGAGACATGGCAGCAAAGGAACTAACGGTCCCACATTCACGTGTGGTGGGTAAAAATTAAGAAGGATACCTAGGGAGTGAGTGATCCCAGCCCCAGGCCAGACTGCCCAGCACAGGGTTCTAGTGCCAGGAAGATAAATCCCCACAATTTCTCACTATAAAACCAGTGAGGGTTGGGACAGCAGAAGAAAATGCTGGATTTTCAGGAGACTCCATTTAATGGGCCCACACAGACCTAATATGTTTGCAGGCCCACCCTTCTCTGGGATTTAGCACCAGGGCAAAAGCTGGAAGGGCACCAGTCACACAGGGCAAGTGCCAGGCAAACCTCCAGAAGCCAGGAAGCGTCAATGTACCCTCTTCAAGCCCTCCTCCCACGAGAAACAACAAAGCAATGAAGCATGTTGCCCCGCCCTGGTGATTACCTAAGACTCCACCCCACACAATTTACAGAAGCCGTTTCTACAATAGGCCATGCTACCAAGATAGGGAGTCAAAGCAGCTCTACCTAATACACAGAAAAAACGCAGGGAGGCTGCCAAATTGAGGAGACAAAGATACATGGCCCAAATGAAAGAACAAAACAAAACACCAGAATAAGAAATAAACGAAATGGAGATAACCAACCTATCAGATGCAGAATTTAAAACACTGGTGATAAGGAAGTTCAAAGAATTCACCGAGTACAGCAACAAAATAAAGAAACCCAGTAAGGAATAAAGGTTATACTAAGTGAAATAAAGAAAAATCTACAGGAACCAACAGTGGAGGGGATGAAGCTGGGATTCAAATCAATGATTTGGAACATAAGGAAGAAATAAGCCTTCAACCAGAATAGCAAGAAGAAAAAGAATTCAAAAAAATGAGGATAGTATAAGGTGCCTCTGGGACATCTCCTAACAAACCAACATCTGAATCATACGATGCCAGAAGAGAAGAGAAAAAGCAAGAAACTGAAAACTTATTTGGAAAAAAAAAAAAGAAAGAAAGAAAACTTCCCTAATTTGGTGAAGGAAATAGACATACAAACCCAGGAAGCACAGAGAGTCCCAAACAAGTTGGACCCAAACAGGACCACACCAAGACACATCATAATTAAAATGTCAAAGGTTGAAGATAAAGAGAGAATCTTAAAAGCAGCAAGAGGAAAGAAGAGCGTTAATTACAATGGAGTTCCCATAAGACTGTCAGCTGATTTCTCAAAAGAAACTTTGCAGGCAAGAAGGGACTGACAAGAAGTATTCAAAGTGATGAAAAGCAAAGACCTACAACCTAGATTACTCTTTTCAGCAAAGCTATCACTTAGAATGCAAGGGCAGACAAAGTGCTCCTGAGACAAGGTAAAGCTAAAGGAGTTCACTCTCATCTGGTCATTATAACATGAAATGTTAAAGGGACTTATTTAAGAAAAGAGGAAGATAAAAACAGTGAACATTAAAATAGTAACAAACTCACAACTATCAGCAACTGAATTTAAAAGAATAAACTAAGCAAACAAGAATAGAATCAAAGAAATGGAGATCATTTGGAGGGTTATCAGCTGGGAGGGGGAAGGGAGAGAATGAGGAAAAAGGTGCAAGGATTAAGAAGCATAATTGATAGGTACAGAATAGACAGAGGGATGTTATAAATAGTATAGGAAATGGAGAAGCCGAAGAACTTATATGTACAACCCATGGACATGAACTAAGTGGGTAGGGGAATGCTGGAGAATGGGGGTACTTGGCAGAGAGGGGCAAAGGGGGGAAATTGGAACTGTAATAGCATAATCAATAAAATATATTTAAATAAAAAAGACTTCCAGCTGATTTCTCAAAAGAAACTTTGCAGGCTACAAAGGATGGGCAATAAATATTCAAAGTAATGAAAAGCAGGGCCCTACAGCCAAGATTGCTCTACCCAGCGAAACTATCAGTCAGAATCTAAAGGGGATAAAGAGCTCCTCAGACAAAAAAAAAAAAAAACTAAAGGAGTTCAGCATCACCAAACCACTATTATATGAAATGTTAAAGGGACTTATTTAAGAAAAGAGATAAAAACTGTGAACAATAAAATGGCAAAAAACAGAAATCTATCAACACTTGAATTTAAAATCAAACGAAGTAAACAAGAACAGAGATGCAAACATGGATACAGAGAGCATTTTGATGACTGTCAGATGGGAGAGGTGTGGGGGAATGGGTGAAGAGATGAGGGGATTAAGAGGTACAAAAGGTAGTTACAGAATAGCCATCGGGATGTAAAGTACAATGTAGGAATGGAGTAGCCTAAGAATCTATATGCATGACCCACGGACATGAACAAATGGTGTGGGGATTGTCTGAAGGAGTGGGGGATGTGGGTGGAGGTGGACAAAGGGGGAAAAATTAGGACAACTGTAATAACACAATCAATAAAATATAATTTTTAAAAAGATCAACGTCCAAAAATCAACTGTATTTCTATATATTAGCAATACAGATGTTGAAACTAAAAACACAAAAGCATCAAAAATATATAAATTCTTAAGAATAATCAGATAAAATGTGTGAAAGATCTGTATATTAATAACTACACAACACTGTGAAGAGAAACTAAATATGGAGAGAGATACATCCACTCATGGGTTGGAAGACTTCGTATTGTCTGGATGTCAGTTCTCCCCAAACTGACTTAATAGATTTAATGCAATCTCAACCAAAATTCCAGCAGACTTGTTTTTTGTAGAAACCAACAAACTAGTTCTAAAATCCATATGAAGATGCAAAGGTCCAAGAATAGCCACAACAACTTTGAAAGAGATGTTAGAGGGCTAAAACTACCTGATTTCAAATGTGTCATGAAGCTATAGTAATCAAAACAATGTGGTATTAGAACAAAGATCAATGGAACAGAATAGAGGGTCCAGAAATAGACCCATACTTATATAGACAACTGATTTTCAACAGAGACCAAAAAAGGCAATTCAGTCTTTCAACCAATGATACTAAACAACTGGATATACAGACGCAAAGAATGAACTCTCATCCCATCAAAATGGATCACAGATTTAGAAGTAAACCCTAAAACTGTAAGTTTTTTAGAAGAAAAAAGAGGAACACCTTTATGACCTTGTGTAAGCAAAGATTTCTTAGATTTGACACCAAAAACACAAAACTTTTGTTCTTTGAAAGAAATTAAGAGAAAAAAACAAGGCACAGACTAAGAGCAAATATCTATAAATCATATATCAATGAAGAACTTATATCCATAATTTATAAAGAATTCTCAAAATAATAATAAAGACACACGAACCCAATTTTAAAAATGGGTGAATCACTTCACCAAAGATGCAAATAAGCATGTGAAAAATTGCTCAACCTCCTTAAAATACATAACAAATCATTAGTTACCACTATGTACCTGTTAGAATGGATAAAGGTTTGTTTTTTTATAATCATCACCCATGGACATGCTTATTGGTTTTACAGAGAGACGAAGGAAGAGAAAGAAACATTGACGTTAAAAACATCGATTGTTTGCCTCTCCCACGCACCCCAACAGGAATAAGATCCACAACCCAGGCACGTTCCCTGACCAGGACCTTTTGGTTACCAGACAGTGCTCCAACCAAAGTCACACTGGCCAGGGCAGAATGTACAAAAGTTTTAAAAATGAAAAAGACTGACTATATCAAGTATTGGCAAGAATGTGAAGCAACTGGAACTCTCATATACTGATAGGGATGTAAAAATGACACAACCACTTTAGAAAGCACTTTGACAGTTTTTTAAAAAGTGGAACATATACCTATCACATGGTCCAGCCATGCTACTCCTAGGTATTTGCCCAACAGAAAATAAACATATGTGCACACAAAGCCATATACACAAATCAATGTTCATTAGCAGCTTTATTTATAGCAGTGAAAAACTGCTAACAATCCAGAAGTCCAACAGCCATTTTGAATGCAAAAAGAAACTGTGATAAATGCTCACAACAGAATACTGCTTAGCAATAAAAATGAATGAAATATAGATTCATTCATTAAGGATACTATCCACTTTTAAGATACTATTCTTAAAAGTAGATTAATCTTAAAATAATGAGGCTGAAAGAAGACAGACCCCCACAAAACAATAGTGAATATATATAGTATGAGTCCATCTATATAAAACATAAAATACAAACTAATCTAGTTGATAGAAGGCAGATTAGTGGTTGCTTTGGGGGGCAAGGGTAGTGGAAGAGGAAAGGGCATGACAAAGGGCTGGGCCTGGGGCTCACTGAGCGAGCTGTTGCTTATTTGATAGGATTTAAGAAGCTGTGAAGCATGAGCCAAGACCAGCAGCCATTCATACAAGCAGCTTGGCTGGGCCCGCAAGTTGGGTGGGGTGAGTCTCTGGGGATCTCTTGAGTAGGTAGAACAGTGTTAGCCAGGGTGATGAAGTCTCAGATATGGCACCAGGTTGCCGGCTGTGGGGGGAGGGTTTAGAAAAGGGACACTTTGATGCCAGACACTTCGGCTTCTCCCCGTATACCACTAGCACCTTTCAAGCTGCTACCCCAGTGCTGGAGCTCAGAGGGAGTGAATCTGAGTATGGGTTCTTTAATGGGCACTGCTTGGGGATCCAGAAGTTTCTCCCACTGATTCAATTTCCACTGGTTTTTGCAGCCAGAAGTTGTGGGGACTTATGTTCCTGGCACTGGAATCTTGGATGGGGGGTCTGGTGTGGGGCTGGGACTCCTCACTCCTGAGATATCCCTCCCCAATTTTTATCCACCACATGAGGGTGAGGGACCAGCTTGTTCCCCATCTGTGCCCCTCCTACCAGTCTGGATGGATGTGGTTTCTTTAATTCCGTAGTTGTCAGACTTGCATTCAACTCGATTTCTTTTTTTTTTTTTAAGATTTTATTTATTTATCTTTAAAGGGGAAGGGAAGGAGAGAGGGAGAGAAACATCAATGCATGGTTGCCTCTCATGCGTCCCCTGCCAGGAACTGGCCTGCAACCCAGGCATGTGCCATGACTGGGAATCAAACCGCGGTTATTTGGTTCACAGGCCCGCGCTCAATCCACTGAGCTACGCCAGCCAGGGCCTCAATCCATTTCTGATGGTTCTGAGTGATGGCTGTTCTATATTTTAGTTGTAATTTTGATATGGTTGTGCAAAGAGTTGAGCCATGTCTGCCTGCGCCACCATCGTGTCTGGAAGTCTCTATCCTCTATTCCTTGACCCTCATGTGTTTTGTTTTACTATCTTAGTAAAACCTCTCTCTGGTTAAATCCACTCCAAACATATACCACTGCAGCTGAATGTGGCTGGAGGGAAAAACCATACTGACTAATCACACTTTAAATGCATGACCACAAACCTCGAGGGGCCCTTAATGCCACCTGGCAATCATACAATATTCCCTCCCTTCAGTCATTCTCCCACCCTCCCGAACACCTTCTCGCCTGTGCCACAAACCTCCATTACCTCCTCCTCCCCACCCTCATTCTCAGTTGAACACTTTGATTCCTAACTCACTGAGAATATGAAAACAATCAGGTGAAAACTGTTTCAAACTCCTACTGTCAAATCAATCCACCTACTTGGTGGGTAGGTTTGAGATGTATTTTGAAGATAAAATCAACAATAATTGGAGACGGATCTGATGTGAGGTATGAGGAAGAGAAATGATTCAATAATGACTTTTAAGTCTATACTCAAATACTACTTTCTCAACAAGCCCCCCGCCTCCCCACTCTCTCTTTTTCTCTCTGGCATGCACGCACACAGTCACATGCTAACAGAGCATCTCTATCACCTTTCCTGATTTTGTTTTGGGTTTTATATTTCAATACCAGTTATCATCAACTGAAACACTAAACATTTTACTCCTTTGCTTAATATCCATCTTTCCCTACTAGACTATGAGCTGCATGCAGGCAAGGATTTTTATGTTTCTTTACTTCTGTGTATTAGAAAGATAGAAGGCACCCAATAAAACTGTTAAAAAATAAAATGCTACTGGCATGAGCAAATGGGCAAATGGTGGTGCCATTTACACAGGAAAAGAATACCTTTATAGTAGAAAGAATCACAGTCTCCATACAAAGGAGCTTACAGTCCAGTGAAAGACACTGAAACATACATTTACAACATATTAGCATTCTGATTTGTTACCTCTATGATAAAAGCA
This sequence comes from Carollia perspicillata, assembly GCA_004027735.1. Classification (NCBI taxonomy): domain Eukaryota; kingdom Metazoa; phylum Chordata; class Mammalia; order Chiroptera; family Phyllostomidae; genus Carollia; species Carollia perspicillata. The sequence continues at coordinate 7,972 of PVKM010051565.1, forward strand.
AAACTAAAAAACTAATGCTCTATGATCCCATTACTATAAAAAAGTATGCTTTTATATATGCACATATACATACACACACACACACACTAATATGTGCACACAACACCTATATGTATTTCTGCACCTGCACAGAAAGAGTTCTGGGAGAAAACTAACAAACTCTTAGCCTGTGGTATGAGAACAGTATTATGCATAGAGAATGACACTGAAGAGAGCATGAGGAGACATTCACTTCTCACGTCATACATGATTTACAATAAACATATTACTTTTGTAATTTAAAAGACAGAAAAGGAAAACAGTTTTTCCCAAAAGGAAAAAAATTATATTTAATGGAGGATTAATATCCAGAGTGTAAAACTTCTATGACACAAAAAACCCAATTTAAAAATGGGCAAAGTATATTGAAAGATGATTCACAAAGAAATATAGTCAATAACCATACAAAACACATTCCACCTCATGTTTCATCAGGAAAAATAAAACAGTGTTTTAACTCATCAGAAAATAGCCAATGTTGTAAGTGTGTAAGTTTGTTACCTACAGCTACTGGAAGAAGTGCAAATTGTTACAGGTTTTTTCAAAGTAATTTAATAAGCAACAAAGTAAATAATGTTATGATCCAAAGAATAAAATCCATGAGTCCATAATGATGTAAGTAAGTTGTTAAATAAATAAATGGGGGACAAAGTACAAGTTTACTTACAGAAAATTTCTAATTAGTAAACACAGAAGTGATGAGAGGAATGAAAAATAGCCATCAGAACACCACAGTGATAACTGCTGCAGGCAAGATCAACTGATGGGTGCTAAAATTAACAGGTGGAACTCTTAAAGAGAAACAGTATATTGGCATAGCCTCAAACTATCCCCCTAAAATACATTTTATTACTGCAGCAGTATAATCATATGTCCAAATTCGCCCTAACCTGTGTGGCTCAGTTGGTTGGGTGTCGTCCTGTGAAGTGAGGGGTCGCCAGTTGGATTCCTGGTCCCAGCACATGCAGGCTGCGGGCCTGGTCCCTGGTCACAGTGTGTGCAAGAGGGAACCCATCAATGTTTCTCTTGTTCTTTTTCTCCCTCCCTTCCATTCTCTAAGAATAAATAAATAAAATTCTTTTTTAAAAATGTCCAAATTCTTTGATACTTCTCCCTCCAGAGGGTGAAACTTAAGTGTAACCTGGACTTAGAGACTCACAGAGTATCAGAAGGGACAAGCAGAAATTTTACAGTGAAGAAGCCTGGCAGACACCACCTTAATCAAGTCACCAAGGTCAACATCACCAGTAATGACATGTTGATATCATCTGCCCCAATATGATGCAATGAGAAGGGTACATGACCTCAGTGGTATTCTTCCCCAAAATCCATAACCTTTGTCTGATCAGGAGAAAACATCAGACAAACCTATATTAAGAAATGTTCTACAAAATTCCCGACCAGTACTGTTAAAAAGTGTCAAGACAGGGAAAAACAGAGAAACTGTCACAGACAGGAAGGAGGACACTACAGAGACATGACAGCTAACTGCAATGTGACATACTGAATTGGGTCCTACAACTTTTTAGGACACTAGTGGAAAAACCAGGAAAATCCAAATAAAATCTAAAGTCTAATACTGTCATACCAATGTTAATTTCTTAGTTTAGCTAACAGGTACTATAATCATGAAAGATGTTAACATTAGGGGAAGCTGGCAGAAGAATATACGAGAACGTTCTGTACCATCTTTACTCTTCTACAAATATAAAATTATTTCAAAATAAAAGGTTTTATTTTATTGATTTATTTATTTAGAGGGGAAGGGAGGGAAAAAGGGAGCGAAACATCAATGTGAGAGAGAGAAACATCAATCAGTTGCCTCTAGCTCAGGCCAGGGACCCAACCCCCAACCTAGGCACGTGCCCTGACCGGATTTCCAACTGGCCACTCTCCTCACTTTGTAGGAGGACACCCAACCAACTAAGCCACACAGCTCAGGGCAAAAACTTTTCTAAAAAAAGCAATTTGGCCCTGGGTGGTGTGGCTCAGTGGACTGAGTGCTGACCTATGAACCAAAGGGTAGAGGGTTCTATTCTCAGTAAGGGCACATGCTTGGGTTGCAAGCTAAGTCCCTAGTAGGGCACTCAAGAGGTAACCATACCTTAATGTTCCTCTCCCTCTAAAATTAATAAATGAAATATACTTTTAATATATATATTTTATTGATTATGCCATTACAGTTCTACCATTTCCCCCCTTCATTCCCCTCCACCCTGCACACCCCTCCCACCCACACTCCCCCTCTTTAGTTCATGTCCATGTATCATAAGTTCTTTAGCTTCTACTTTTCCCACACTACTCTTACCCTCTCCCTGTCTATTTTCTCCCCACCGCCTATGCTATTTATTCTCTGTACCTTTTCCCCACCCTCTCCTCCCACTCCCCTGTTGCTAACCCTCCATGGGATCTCCATTTCTGTGGCTCTGCT
>PVKM010051566.1:0-10435 GCA_004027735.1 Carollia perspicillata
CTGGGAGGTGCTGCGCAAGTTGGGGCTGCGCCCTGGGTATGATTGGGCTCTCTCAGCGCTTGCTGTCCGTGTTGTCCTTTGGCAAGAGAGGATGGTCCCAGGATTGCGTCAGCCTGGTGGTCTGGTGGAGCGGGCTGGGGTGCTGGACTGGGTAGAGGGCCCATGGCTCTGACCTGGGTGGATGGGGAAGTGGTCCTGACCTCTCTGCTCCCTTGAGCTTACTGTCTCTCTTCAGCTTCTATGGTGCTTCCCTCTTGTGCTGGAAACCCCCTCTCCACGTTGGAAATGCTTCTGCACACATCTGGGAAGTGTCATGGCCCTGACTTTATTTATTTATTCATGTATTTATTTTTCTCTGCTGTCAGGATACATCACTCACTTTTTGGGGATGTGAAGAAGCTCATTACTGATGAGTTTGTGAAGCAGAAGTAAGTGTCTGTCTGGTGTTGGTATGTGCCATACAGTTTGCCTGTGTTAGAACTGTGTGATGAAGCTGTAATGGGTGCACGTGTGCTTGTGTGTGCATATACAGGTGGTAGCTCATTTTTAAGGTGGTGACAAGAAACAACAGGTATTTCTTGATCTGTGACATGTGCTGTAACATGCCTTCAGAACCATTCTGCAGTGGGGAAGGGGTTGTCATCACCAGCATTGTATATGTGAGGAACCTGAGGCTCAGAATGGTGAAGTCATTTGCTTGTGGTTACACAGGTAGCAAATGAAAGATTCATTTAGATTCATGCCCTAATGCCTTGGTTCATAGCAATTAATTTCAATTTTAAAATGTCATAGAATAGTAGCTGTAGGCAGTCAGCTACTCTACTAGGGACCTGACATGTATATCTCATCTCATTTTCACAACTACCCTGCAGAATAGGTGCTGTCACTCCATCTTTATTTTCAGTTGCTAGACCTGTTGACTCAGTGAGTGGAAGTGTGGGCATGGCCCTTGCTGGTGAGGGGCCCGTTCAGGCCTGGAGCCCGGCCCTCCTGACTCACTGGCCAGGGCCCAACCAGTCCTTGGTCCTGGAGAACGCGTGCACACTCACAGGGTCAGGGATGTACCTGGAGTACGCAGCTCTTGGTGGACCGTGGCTTCCCTTCACGGTCCTTTTCCGTGGTGGGCTGTCCCAGGGCTCAGCCGGGCCACGGACACGACGCTGGGGTGGGGTGTGCTCAGAGCAGGGGGCCCGAAGCAGTGGCCCCGCGGTTTACAACACACCCGACAGGAATCCAGGGGTCATTGTGACAAGGGGCGCAAACCTGTGGCCTTACTGTGGACAAACATACCGTACATGTATCCCCCTGTACCTTCACATGGCCACTGGGCAGGACCAATGAGACAGGGCTCAATATTGGAAGAAAAGCTGCAGTATTTAATGGGGGAGGCTACTACCTGGGGCCTGTCTAGTCTATGTATGGGTGGGCCACAGGTGGTCTTCGACATAAAGGCTTTGAACCTCTCTTTTCAAGGTACCTCGACTATGCCCGGGTCCCTAATAGCAATCCCCCTGAGTATGAGTTCTTCTGGGGCCTGCGCTCCTACTATGAGACCAGCAAGATGAAAGTCCTCAAGTTTGCTTGCAAGGTAATTGGAGAACTGCCTAAGCTTGGCATATCAAGAGCATGGATTGGCCATTGCTGGCTGTGTGCAAAACAGCCTACAGCTTGTATATGAACATTCTGAAGCCTCTGTTAATATGCCAAACACTTGAGCTGATTCACTTAATCCTTACAACTAACGTGTTGGTGCCCTACTGCAGATGAGAAAACTCAGGCTCAGAGAAGTTGTTAAGTGATATAGCTGAAGTCATAGAGCTAGTGTCGGGGCATGGATGGAATACTAGGTGCATAATTACTAGAAGTATTTACTGTATTACTATTGTATACAGCATGTAGCATATTACCTAGAATACAGGAGGTACTCAGTTCTCAGAGTCTCATCCTTCTGAGGGTCCTTATTTCTGTTCCAGGTACAAAAGAAGGATCCCAAGGAATGGGCAGCTCAGTACCGAGAGGCGATGGAAGCAGATATAAAGGCTGCAGCTGAGGCTGCAGCTGAAGCCAAGGCGAGAGCAGAGATCAGAGCTCGAATGGGCATTGGGCTTGGCTCTGAAAATGCTGCTGGGCCCTGCAACTGGGATGAAGCTGACATTGGACCCTGGGCCAAAGCCCGGATCCAGGCTGGAGCTGAAGCTAAAGCCAAAGCCCAAGAGAGTGGTGGTGCCAGCACTGGCGCCAGTGCCAGTGCCACTGGCAGCTTTGGTGGCAGTGGCAGCCTGACCACCACTCTCACATTTGGGCTCTTTGCTGGTCTCAGTGGAGCTGGTGCCAGCGGCAGTGGCAGCTCTGGTGCCTGTGGTTTTTCCTACAAGTGAGATTTCAGGTATCTACTTAGATTTGGTAAGGGCAGCCATGGCTCTGAGCTGGGTGGTTATAGGAAGGCCAAGGTCAGAGGACCAAACGGAGAGGGTGGGAAAACACTGTTTTCGACATTTTATTCCTTCCTGTTTGGTGGATATCAATTGACTTCCTAATTTTCTTTTACTTGTGTTTTCAGATATTGCTAATCCCAGCTGTCTTTGTCTTCATGCCAGGGTGCAGCCTCAGAAACGTACTCAACACAGCACTCTAGGCAGCCACTATCAATCAATTGAAGCTGACACTCTACATTAAATCTATTTGTCATTTCTGAGTTTATTGCTTTTTTTTTTGGTGGGCTGTCACATTTGAGTGATACATTTTTAAATAAAGGGAAAAGTCTCCACCTTAATCTATGCTTACTTTGAGGTGACATTGTTGGATTCAAGGGAACAAGATTGGCATGCCTTTCTGGGATAGGTAGAGGCTCATTCTAGCCTACAAGGCAGGCAGGATTGTGGTGGGTTGGGAAGTCATGGGTCTTGTAGCCTCAGAGAACACTCCTCGAAGAAAAGCCCTGAGGTGGGTAAGTCTGGAGCAGAAAGCAGATGTAGAGGAGAAGGCACGTTGAGTATACACTCCTTTTGAGAAATTGAGATGAGATAGGAAGGAGGCAGAGGTAGGTAGCCAAAGGAAGATACAGGAACAAGTGGGGGTTTTCTGGGGAAAGGAGAGGGAGCCGTCAGCAGGCAGGAGCCAACAGAGAAGATGTTAAAGACTGACACACGCATCCCAGTCCCTGAGGAGATGGGAAGGGAAGGCCTGGGAGAAAGAAAGTTCAGAGAGGACTTGGACTGGAAGGATGTCTCTTAGTGGGGAGGCTCCAACAGAGAATGTAGCCCATGAGTTTTGGGAGACCCTTCCCAAAAACCCTTGCATGGGAGACCCATGGCAAGGTGTTCTGTAATCTTGTATGAACCAAGACGAGTGTTAGTGTTGGTTTATTTTAAGGTTTTCATTCTGGAATAAGACCAAGAGCAGTGAGTGTGTGAGTTGGTATCTTCATTACTGTGTCAGTGGTTCCTGATGCATTGTAGGTACTTGGAAGAGATGGGCTATGGGACCGTGGCAGACTTGGGGAGGAAGATGAGATTTTAAGAGATTGGGATACAGTGCAGTGGTTTGTGGACAGTAATCTCAGTGGTCCTTGAACAGGGCAAAATGTTAAGTGAATATTCCAAGTTCTTGCTACACATCTGGCAGTATTTGAGGAGTTTGGGAAGGGGTTTTGAGAAAACGAAAAGAATGAACTAAGAACTAGTCAGGTAGTGGGATGATTGTATTTCAGAAGACATAATGGAGAGAGTTCTGGGTGATGCTAACATTCGAGGAGTGGGTGGTTGAAGGGGAGGTGAGATGTTTTCTGGAGATGAGAGGCCAATGGCCTGGGAGGCAAGGGTGTTTGTGGGTTATCAATGTGGACAATAAAATCACCTGGGTTGGTGGCAGAAATTGAGGTACAAAGGAACACTGTGAGCTAGGTGCCAAATTCACCTTGCATGGTTCAAGGTATTGCAGGAACACTTCCCACTGAGGTGCAGGGCCCTCGTGCAGAGATCCACCTTTGCCCTGTTTTAGGGAGTATTTCTCTGGACTTTTCTCACCAGGAAGCCCTCACCATCTAATCCCTAGATTACCAGACCCCTAATCACTGGGGCAGCCTTATGGGCAAAGGCTGCCTCTCACCTCATGTAGACTCTATAAGCAGTAAGTGAACAATGTTTATCGCATAGGGAATTGGATTGAAAAGAAAACAAGGTTCTACCAGAGCAAGGCAGCTCTTTGCTGGTGGTCATAAACAGAGCTGCTTTTCTTGATGAGGTGTTCTTCACTGGAAGCAGAGGTGTTTTCATTAACTCCACAGGCCATGATGTTCTCAGGGCATGGGTGGTACCTGGGAGAGGTAGACAAGGTCAGAGGCAGCTTAGGCCTAAGAAGGAGTTTCGAGTGGGTGGGTACCATGCCCAAAGCTCCCCTTGGGTTCTTAGGTGATGGCCGTCTGAAAATGGAATTGGATAGGGGATGATGGAGAGATGACGACAAACTTGGGGACTGTGATATTCTAATAAAAACTGAGTTTAAAGTGTTTGATAGAGATAAGAGTGAATCATATTAAGAACTCTTCCTTTCCAACTTCCCTCCACAGTCTACTGGGCTTGCAGAGGTCCCCACCTCTTCTCCCTTATTACAAGGCCTAGAATTTGATAGTCAAGGAGTTGGCTTTCCCTCACTCCCGAGTATAAAGACGGGGCGTGTGGGGCAGGGAAAAAGAGGTTAAGTCTGGTTATAGGCAAGTGGAGAGTGGCCAGAGGAAGAGGAAGTGGCAGGAGAAATGGGTACTTATTCCAGTGCATTTGCCATTTTTTCACCTTGTAGGGTACTGTTGTGATGAATGAACTCCCACAATTTTCAGTCTTTCCTTCAAATACATCAGCAAAATTCCAAGTAGTTCTAGATTGTATTAAGTATCTTGGCTAGGAGTAGGAGAAGCCCCTAAAGTGGTTTCTCCACTTATTTTTCATTTTCACCCCTAAGAGACTCTTTTAGAGACTTTTTGTCCTATTGGTCACCCACCATGGAATTTCAATACCATAGATATACTGTATATCTGTTTAGTAACTGTATATTTATGAGTTATACATAAAAATAAAAAATTCAATACAGAGTTAATAATGCCTAAAATGTTTAAGTTAAAAGTTAATTAAAAATTTACAAAGTTGATGACTGTTAACTTTGTAACTATTTGCTGAGCAACTTTAAATGTAAGTTATATACATTGTGAAGTATGAAATTAATGATTTTTATATACCTGTGTGGTGCAATTTACATAGCTATGGAGGATAATAGCTGTATAATCAGAATTTTATTAAAAATTCTAAACTTATTTTCCAGAAAAGTAAAACAATTGACAATTTAAATTGCTTTCATAAAAATTATTTTAGTGAACTTTTAGGTGTTGCTAATGATGTAACTAGATGCTAGATATTTATGTATTTTCAACATTTTTTCTTTTCAGTATTTGACATACCTATGGATTGAATAACTTTTGCAGAATTAAATATAAGGCATTTTCATTTACTTCAAAATACACAAATAGCACACAAAAACACTGAGGATCAAACATAAAGACAGCGGCGTCCAGTAGGCATTTGTAGGCCACTTCTCACCATATCACTGTGACAATAAATGATGGATTGAAAGTCTTCCAATCACAGTCATCTATTTGCCATGGTTTTGTAACTCTGATCTTGCTTGCATTTTTTCTGTTTCATGACCTCAGTGTCATTGCTGTTCATGTGATACCCAATTAGACAAATTAGATACTAAAGAATAAGATTTTGTCAGGTAGGGTTGAAATTAAAGGGTCACAAACTATCATAGCTGATTATTTGTTCCTCTCACCCAGAACCAATTTTCACCCTCTTGGGGATGATACCCACTCTCTTCCCCTCACCTCCATGTAGTGAATTGCAAGCATTATAATAATGCTTTACCTGGACTGAATAAAACAACATAGAATGAATACTGGATAGAGAGCGATGGGGAGGGAAGGGGATAAAATAAATGTTTACTAAATACCAATCAATTGTGAGAAAAAATTGGATAACAAACTTTTGCCCAAACTTACACTTTTAAAAGCCTTGGTCCACAGATGGCTTCAGAGGTGAATTTTACCAAACATTCAAAGAGGAACTAACACCTCTTCTCAAACTATTCCAAAAAATCCAAGAAAAGGGAAGACTCCCAAGCTCAAGCTTATTTTATAAGGTGAGCATTGTGCTGATTCCAAAACCAGACAAATACATTACAAAAGAAAGAAAATTACCTCTGGCTAATGTGACTCAGCAGATTGAGCACTGGCCTGCAAACCAAAGAGTCGCCAGTTCAATTCCCAGTCAGAACACATGCCTGGGTTGTAGGTAAGGTCCCCAGTAGGGGTGTGTGTGAGGCAACCACACATTGATGTTTCTCTCCTTCTCTTTCTCCCTCCCTCTTCCCCTCTCTGTAAATATAAATAAATAAAATCTTAAAACAAAATGAAAATTATAGGCCAATATACCTGAAGAATACAAGTTCAAAAATATCGAACAAAATATTAGCAAACTAAATTCAGTGATACATTAAAAGAATCATATACCATGATCAAGTGGATGTATTCCTGGATACAAGGCTGTTTCAATATCTGCAAATCAATTAATGTGATACACAACATAAACAAAATGAAAAATAAAACTCACATGATCATATAAATAGATGCAAAATAAGCATCTGACAAAATCCAGCATACACTTAATGATAAAAACTGTCAGCAAGTTGGGAATGGAGTAAACATGCCTCAACATAAAGGCCAGAAATGACAAACCCACAGCTAACATTGTACTCAATCAGCAAAAGCAAAAAGCATTTCCCTTAAGATCAGGAACAAGCCCTGGCTAGTGTGGCTCAGTGGATTGAGTACCGGCCTGTGAAGCAGAGGGTCGCTGGTTGGATTCCCAGTCAGGGCTCATGCCTGGGTTGCAGCCCAGGTCCCCTGTAGGGGGTACATGAGAGGCAACCGCACATTGGTTTTTCTCTCCCTCTCCTTCTTTCTCTCTTCTCTTGTCTCTAAAAATAAATAAACAAAATCTTTTAAAAAGGGTCTGGAAATCCACATTTCAGCTCAGTCTTTAAAAAAAAAAAGATCAGGAACAAGACAGGGATGTCCATTTCACCACTGTTACTAAACACAGTATTGGAAGACTTAGGCACAGCAGAAAGTAAAAGAAATAAGAGGTAAATGAAGATTTGTAAATTCTTCATTTGTAAAGAATGAAGTAAATTCCAAATTGTAAATGAAGCAAAACTTTCATTATTTGCAGATAAGATGGAACTATATATAGAGAACCCTAAAGATTCCACCAAAACTACTATAACTGATAAATAAATTCAGTAAGGTAGCAGGATACAGAATAAATATTCAGAAGTTGGTTGTGTTTTAATATATCAGTAATAACTATTAGAAAGAGAATTAAAAAAATAATTTTATTTACAATTGCATCAAAATATCCCTAGGAATACATTTAACCAAAGATGCAAAAGACCTGTACTTGAAAAATTATAAGACACTGAAGAAAGAAATTGAAGAAGATACAAGCAAATGGAAGTGTATACCATGTTCATGGATAGAAAGAATTAACATATTAAAATGTCCATACTACCCAAAGCAAACTATAGATTCAATTCAATCCCTATCAAAATTCCAATAGCATTATTTCACAGCGAGAATAATTTAAAAATATATATATATGAAACCAGAAAAGACCCTGAATAGCGAAAGCAATCTTGAGAAAAAAGAACAAAGTAAAGGTTTCACACTACCTGATATCAAACTATACTGTAAGGCTATAGTAATCAAAACAGTGTGGTACTGGCATAAAAATACATAGATCAATGGTACTGAATAGAGAGCCCAGGAATAAACCCACATCTGTATTGTCAATCAATCTATACAGAGTAAGCAAGAACATACAATGGGATAAAGACACTTTATTCACCAAATTGTGTTGGGAAAGTGGACAGATACATGCCAATAAGTGAAACTAAAGCACCTTTTTATATTACATACAATAATAAACTTGGAATGGATTAAAAACTTAAATGTAAGTCTCAACAACAGTGTGGTGATTGCTGGGGGTGGTATAAGGGGATGAAATGGTAATGGGAAAAATACAATAAAGATAAAAAATGTAAAAATGATGGGACTTAGGACTTTTACTGAATTAGTGATCCTATCTGAATTACATAATATGAAATTTATGTGCTTGGAAACTTATAGAGATTACTGTCAGACACTGTAAATTACCTTTGAGTATTCATTTTGCGGTAGTGTGTGTTTCTAATGTTCATATTAAACTCTTAAGTCAAATTAAGCAGACCTGTTCTTGGCAGTGTAGCCATGACTTTCTGATATAGTAAGAACAATATTGGTGACCTGAAATTAAATCATGCCATAGTTTTGATAAAAAACCTTAAATATAAGACTCGAAACCATAGAAATACTAGAAGAAAACATAGGCTGTAAAAACTCTGACGTTTCTCTTAGTAATATGTTTTTTCTGATGTATCTTCTTGGCAAGGGAAACAAAAGAATAAAGGAAATAGGACTACATCAAACCAAAAAATTTTTTGCACAGCAAAGGAAACAATCAATGAAACAAAAGGGCAACCTACTGATTGGGAGAAGCTATTAATCAGTGATACATTTTATAAGGGGTTAATAAGCCAAAATTTATATAGCACTCATACAACTCAATACCAAAAACAAAAACAAAAAACAAAAAAATCAGAGGACCTGAATAGACATTTCCCGAAAGAGACCATTCCAATATCCAGTAGGCTTATGAAAAGATGCTCATCATTACTAATCATCAGAGAAATGCAAAAGACAACCACAGTGAGCTATCAGCTCACAGATGTTATCAGTAAATCCACAAACAACCCTGGCTGGTGTGGCTCAGTGGAATGAGTGCCTGCGTGCAAGCCAAAAAGTTGCCAGTTTGATTGCTAGTCTAGGGTACATGCCTGGGTTGCAGACCAGGTCCCCAATGGGGGGGTGTCTGAGAGACAACCACACATTGATGTTTCTCTCCCTCTCTTTCTCCCTCCTTTCTCCTCTCTGAAATAAATAAATAAAATCTTTTCAAAAATTCACAAGCAGTAAGTGTTAGAGAGAAGACAGCCCTTGTGTACTGTTAGTGGAAATGCAAATTGGTGTGACCACTATGGAAAATAACATGGAGGATCCTGAAAAAATTGAAAATAGAGCTACCTTATAATCCAGCAATTCAACTTCTGGGTATATATCTGAAGCCCAAAACTAATTCAAAAAGATATATGCACTTCTATGTTCATTGCAGCATTATTTACAATAGACAAGATATGGAAGCAATACAAGTGCCCATTAATAAATGAGTGGATAAAGAAGTGGTGGTAATTTATACAATAAACTATTAGTCATCCATAAAAAGACTATCTTACCATTAGCAACAACACAGATGGAACCAGAGGGTATTATAGTAAGTGAAATAAGTCAGACAGAAAGACAAATACTATATGGTTTCATTTATATGTGGAATCTAAAAAAGAAAATAAATGAACAAACAAAATAGAAAGATGCTCATAGATACAGAGAACAGACTTATGGGAGCCACAGGGAAGGGTGTTGGGGGACTGGGTGAAGAAGATGAAGCGATTAAGAAGTACAAATTGGTAGTTACAAAGTAGTCACAGAGATGTAAAGTATTGCATAAAGAATATAGTCAATAATAATTTAGAAACCATGTATGGTGCCAGGTGGGTACTTGAATTATCAGTGGGATCACTTTGTAAATTATATAATTCTCCAACCACAATTGCGTATACCTGAAACTAACATAAAATAATATCAAATGTCAACTGTAATTGAAAAATAAAATTAAAAAATATAAAAATGCCTTGGTCCATCCCCACCTCTCACCCTCAATCCTATGCCCCTTTGGCTTTGTCCATCTGTCCCTTATACATCTTCCTTGATGACTTGTCCCAAATGGAGACAATTGTACTTGAACAACAATAAAAATAGAGAGAGAAAAAATACCTAATACCTGAACCTAAATGCCTAATATCTAATACCTAAAGAGAGAGAGATAAATCAAATATCTAATTGCCAAAAAATATGTTTTTCCCCTGGGGGAAAAAACGCCTTGATCTGACATAATGTTAGTTATCCATGTATAATCATCATTCACCCTTTCTCCAAAAGATCACCCTCATATTTCATCACCTACTGTCTCCAGCTCCAATTTCAGAAATTTGGGGGTAATATCCTTTCTTCTTCCAATTACCTTGCCATCCCTTCTAGATATGCTACAAATTATGAATTAAATTATACATGGAACCACTACTCACACATTATATTCCCTAATGGGGTGAAGATGAGGTGAATGAAAATAAATTGAGAGAGAGAGACAGAGACAGAGACAGAGAGAGACAGAGA
>PVKM010051567.1:0-10440 GCA_004027735.1 Carollia perspicillata
CACCACTGCACCTGCTCTCTGTCTCTGCAGCAGCAGCCCATTCTGGCCAGTTTGCTGCCTTAGGAATGATCCCCAAAAGAAGCAGATGCTGGTTTCCATGTACGTCACACCTGGATGACCATTCCCAGCTCAGCAGCTGCTCTAACTTAAGCATACGAAGTTCTGTAGCTCAGTCAGCCTCATCAAGCTGCTGGGGAGGTTGTCAGTCTTCTCGGGGAACTTCCACTCCATCTCCTGGAAGTTCTCTCCAGTAGGGCCGAGGTGGAGGAATAAACCCTTCCACGGGAAGGAGAAGGACAGAGCCAGAGGATTTCCCCCATGCTCCTCCTAGTCTAACAACTCTTTCTAGTTTATGAATTCCTCTTTGGTCTCTGCACTTGTTTTATAAAAGTTATAAAAGAAATACTTCCCTAGAAGCTAACTGGCTTGAGGACTGATTGTACTATCTTTAGTCAGCCCTGGAAAGGAGCCATTGTAACTTTCAGCAATTATCTATTGAATGTACGTGCAATCTCGCCAGTCATCCCTAAATTTGAGGCTGAGAGGAGAAAAATCCCATTAACATCCTATTAATATTCTGTTAACATTGTTTATATCCCCAGACCCAACATAATGTATCCATGGTGTGTATTAGAAGTTTATTAAATGGCAGAATGAATGAATGAGTGAATAAATGAATAATGAAGAGGTAAATGAATAAATGTAGAGAAAAAGAAGCTATTTTAGTACAGTGGTGTGAATATCATAATACATTAATGGCAATTCCATTAGTTAGTTACCTATTGTTGCAGAATAGTTCACTCCAAAACTTAATACCCAAACAGCATGGACTATCTCACACAGTTTCTGAGAGCGGGGAATCCAGCAGCAGATCAGCTGGGTAGCTCTGGCTCAGGGTGGCCCATAAGGTTACAGCGAAGACATTGGCCAGGGCTGCAGGCATCTGAAAACGTGATTGGGCTGCCGGATCTCTGTCCAGGATGGCACGCACATGTGTGTGTTGCTGGCAAGGGTCTTCTTCCTAGCTCCGCCATGTAAGCCTCTCCATGCAGCTGCTCACAAGATGGTAGCCTCAAGATGGTCACAAGATGCTCACAAGATGGTAGCCTCCAAGCCATAATCAGGGAGAAGGAGAAAGAGACAGAGAGAGAAGTAGGTACAGAGAGGGAGGCCAAGTCAGAAGCTGTGATGTGTTTTGTAATTTAATGTGGGAAGAGACACAATAGCACTTCTGGCATGTTCTGTCACCCAGACCAACTCTAGTACAATGTGCAAAGTCACCGGGTGTGAGTACCAGGAGGCAGAAATTATTGAGGTTCATCTTGGAGGCTACCTACCACAGCAAGCTATTCATATGTCTGAACTCCTCGAATGCTCATAAACTCAAAAATGTAGAAGAAATGGGTCTGTTTCTTGCAAGCCAAAAACAACCAAAACTCAAACAGAATTAAATAATCAGCCTTCATAGTTCCATAACCATTAAAGCATTGAATTTATAATTAGAGTTTCCTGAAAAAGAAATATTCAGGCCCATATGATTTTACTGGAGAAGACTACCAAACATTTCAAGAAGGATTAACAGAAATTTTGCATAATCTTTATGAGACTGGAATCACCCTGATACCAAAACCACAAAAGAGAATACAAAAAAAAAAAAAATCCAAACTACAGACCAATAGCCTTCATTAACTTAGATGCATTAACTAGATTAGCAAATCAAATGTGTAAAAAGAATTCTACACCACAACTAAGTGTGCTTTATTCCAATTCTGAGTCAACACTCAAATTCAATATGTGTAACCCACCATATTAACAGATTAAAGAAGAAAAAACAAATGATTATATTAATAAATGTAGAAAATGCATTTGACAAAAGTCAAAATTCATTCATAAAAATCACCCAGAAAAATAATTTTCTAAAGAACATCTGAAAAGAAGGAAGGAAGGAAGGAAGGAAGGAAGGAAGGAAGGAAAGAGAGAGAGAGAGGCAGAGAGAGAGAGAGAGAGAGGGAGAGAGAGAGAGAGAAAGAGAGAGAGAGAAAGAGAGAAAGAGAGAAAGAAATAGAGAAAGGAAAGGAAAGGAAAGGAAGGAAGAACAACTCCCAGCTGACGTCGTACTAAATTGGTCCAGTAACATTTGCCTCTACGATTAGGGACAAGACAAGTATGTCTGCTGTAATTAGTCTTAATCTGTGTGGTACGAGAAGTTCTAGCCATTATAATATGGGAAAAAGGCAAAATAAAAAATGGCAGTTTAGAAAGGAAGAAACTGTCTCTATTTCAGATGACACGATTATTTACACAGAAAATTCTGAGGAATTACAAACAACATTCTTCTAGAACTGATGAGTTTAACAAGTTCTCAGACTGTAAGATTACCACGAAAAAAAATCTATTACTTTTCTATATACTGACAAGAAGTACCTGGAAGCCAAAATGTAAAACATGATTTAAAATATGAACTTTTAGACTCCCTCCGAAGAAAATTAAATACTTAGGTAAAAACTTAAAATATGCTCAGGTCTCTTAGGCCAAAAATTATAAAATGCTGATGAAGAAAATAACTAAATAAATGGAGAAAAATAGCCTGTTTGGGGATTGGAAGACTCAAAATAATAAAGACGTCCATCTTTCCCCAACCAATCTATTGGTTTAATGTAATTCCTGTCCAAATGCCAGCAAGACATTTGTGGGAGTATACAAGCTTATTTGAAAATGGATATGGGAAGCTTAAATAGCTAAATCTTGAAAATAGAAAACGAAAGTGAGAGGAGTCACTCCACCTGACACGAAGGCTCGTTGTTGTAGCTGCAGCGACCAAGAGCGAGAGTGGGATTGGCAGACACAGTGCATCAGACGCCCGGTGTGCAGAACAGATGACCCAGGGGAACACTCTCACGGACGTGCCCAACTAGTTTTTTTAATTAGCATTTTTTAAAAATTTTGAGATCAATCCAGATCCCATGCAGCTGTAAGAAATAATCAGAAAGATCCCCTGTACCCTTTACATAGTTTCCCTCTGTGGTGACATCTTGCAAAACTGTGGTTTAATATCATACTCAGAAGAGTTCTCTTCCTGCAAAGATCCTATGTTGCTCCGGGTCTAAAGAACATTATATGAAGGACTAAAGAATGAATCATCCAAAGAACGTTACGTAAATAGAATCACAGTCGGTGGCCCTTCGGAAATGGCGTCTCTCACTTAGTGTAACCCCGTGGTTTCCAGTTGTTGAGTTACCGATAGTCCTTTCTCGTGGCTGAGTGGTGTCCCATGTGCTGCCGCAGCAGTTTGTTCAAGCTCCCATCCTCTGAGGACCTCTGGGTCGCTCCACTGTCGAGACATTATGCATAAAGGTGCCCTAAACAGTCACGTGCAGGTTTTTGTCTTCATACCACGTTAGGTTGAACAAACTTGTGTTAAGGAAATGTTTCCATTTGTGAAAAGCTCTTCAGTAAATGCTTCAAAACTATGAGGAGGTGGAGGTGTTCCAGAAGACCATTCCTTTCTCTTTCCTCTTTTTTACCTCTTCATAGTGCTCTCATGAAACCCTTCCTAGGCAGATGTCCCTGGGAAGCCACTCCCACTGAGCCTTCCTTGTGGTTTGCAGTGTTTGTTTATTTGTTTTTCCCACAGAACACTGGAGTCTCGGTTTTCGGCTCCCTCTTTGTGCCTTTCAAATTCAGGCCAAGGAAAGAGAGGATGGACTGTGGTTCTGTGTGGGACTGATGGAGAAGAGGGGGAGAAAATGATGGCCTCCACACGGTGCCTGGTTTTCCCGAAATCCACAGACACACAAAGCATGTCATCACTACTATTGTTTCCTTCTAAGTGTCTAGCTTATGGGAGAAATCCATTCGCCCTTTATTAACAAGACTTTGACCCTTTTTGTTGTGAAAGAGTAATGAAAAGTTAATTATTATAAAGGCATATTTGGTTATATCCTGCCCTTAAATTCATCACAAGGCTATTAAAGCAATCAAATATACATTTGCCTGAGCTTTTTAAATGAGTGGCACCATGCCAAAATTTCATCTAGTATCCTTCACACAGATCCTACTCAATAAATAATCCCTGAATGAATCCCTGGGTTTTTCCCTGGTCCTGAGAACACAATGGGAATTGATATGTTATTGCCTGTTTCTTTATATAGCAGAGGGGTCAGTGGATGGAACTAATAGGCTGATACATATAGGCAATTTTGTGAAAAACCTTTTTAGTGATGTGCTCTTCAAAACTTAGAATGAGCTGATTTTTGAAGAAGTACTCTACCCATTATCAGAAATATTTTGCTAAAACCTTCAGCATTAAGGCAGGAGACATTATGGCATTTGGCAGAAGGTTAAACAAGAGCATGTTTAAAATTCCATGTAATTCTAAGGGTCTATGTATTTATACCCTTTTAATTAGAAAAAAACTTAGTTCAATGAATTTTTACATTAAAATAAGCATAAATATAGACTTGTGTAGCTTTAACTTTTTCCTATAGAAAAAAAAGCCATCCATTCACACTGCAAGCTCTTTGGCCTCTCTCACTGAGTGAAGTGACAATGAACGAAATCCGAGAAAAAAATCTACACTGACAGGCAGAAATGTAAAGTCGGTTTGTAACTCTGCTGAACTTTGGAGAGTTAGCTCTATTTTGCTGAGTCTCTAATGTAATTTTATTTAAAAGGTAATAGTGTTTAACTCAATACCCATTTCCTTATACTAGCTGTGGTTAGTCTTATGTGTTACATTGGCTAGACTATTCTACTCAGTTATTTAATCAAACATGGATCTAGGTGTTGCTGTGTAGAAACTTTGTACATGTGGTTAACATCTGCAATCAGTTGACATTAAGTAATGTTACCCTCAATAATGTGAGTGGACCTCATCCAATTAATTAAAAGCCTTAAGGAGAAAAACCGAGCTTTCAAGAGAAAAAGGAATTCTGCCTCAAGACCACAGCATCATATCCCACCTGCTTTTGCAGCCTGACAGCCTGGCCTATGGATTTTATACTCACCAATCTTCATAGTCATGTGGTAAGCCAATTCCTTTAAATGAAAAAAACATCTAAACAAATAAATGCTGTATACGTGGCAGGGGGAGAGACTACATTTCTCTGGAGAACCCTGGCACACCAGTTTTCTTGTATCTACTATTGAAATACTTGCTAATACTGAAGATGTCGCTAACTTGGTCAGATTCCAGAACTCAGGTTAGGTCAAGTTCACTACTGCTTTAAAATGATAGAGCTCTTACTTCTTGTGTTTATATTTCTTTTGTGCCAAACTTTCAAGTATGTAAGTATTTTATATTTATTTATCTTACTACGGGCCAAGTAATTACAATTACTCATGATGGTCTAATTTAAGGAAACCACTAATCATAAAAAGTCACACTGAATGAGAGAAGATATTTGCAAATGTATATCCAAAAAAGGATTAATATTTAAAATAGTAAGAACTCCTAGAACTCAACATAAAAAAAACCCGATTAAGAAATGGGCAGAGGACATGAATAAGCATTTCTCCAAAGAAGACACACACATGGCCATCAGGTACGTGAAATGATGCTCAACAGCACTGTCATCAGGGAAATGCAAATCAAAACCACAGTGAGCTGTATGCTCACACCTGTAAGAATGGCTATTAACAAACAACAAGTGTCAGGATTTGGACAAAAGGGAACTCTTGTGCAGGGTTAATGGGGATCTAACTTGGTGCAGCCACTATGGAAAACAGTATGGAGGTTCCTGAAACAAATAAACAATGAGGTATGTCTGGAAAATGTCCAGCCTTTGTTAATATGATGAGAATGGTTTGAGGGACATCAGTGTAACCTGGCAGCCAAGGAGAGTGGACTGGAATGTGCATGTGTGAACAATGATGACTTCACTGTACTAATCACTGGGGGTGGTAGATGCTGTTTAGTGAGCATGTGTTCTGTGTGGCTGTGGCATTCAAAATGACTGAGTTCGTAGAGCAACAAATCTTCATCAAATTTTGTGTTGAGCTTGAATATTCCTCCATGATAATTATTCCTGTGATTCAGAAGGCCACAGCTATGGGCATCTGGTGATTGGCAGCTTTATCACAACAGTGTACCTGCTCATGCATCACATCTTGTGCAGAGGTTTTTGGTGAAACAGCAAATCACCCAGGTGACTCAGCCCTCATACAGTCCAGATTTGATACCCTGTGACTTCTGGCTTTTCCCAAAACTAAAATCACCTTTGAAAGGGAAGAGATTTCAGATCATCGACGAGATTCAGGAAAATATGATGGGGCAGCTGATGGCGACTGGGAGAACTATGTGAGGTCTCAAGGTGCCTACTTTGAAGGAAACTGAGGCATCATTGTCCTATGTGCAACAGTTCTTATATATATATTGTGTCTTCTTCAATGAATGTCTCCATTTTTCATAATACATGGCTGGATACTTTCTGGACAAACCTTGTAGAACTACCATATACTCCAGCTATTCTAGTTCTGGGTATTTTTCAGAAAAAAAAAAAAACCAAAACACAATCAAAGAATTGATACATATATACAAAAATATACTACTCAGCCATAAAGGAAGAATGAAATATTGCCATTTGTAACAATATGGATGGACCCAGAGGACATGAAGCTAAGTGAAATAAGTCAGACAGAAAAAGGCAAATACCATATGCTTTGACATACATGTGTAATCTAAAAATCAAAATAAATGAACAAGCAAAACGAACAAACTCATAGATATAGAGGACAAATCGATGGTCACCACACAAGAGGGAGGTTGGGGGAGGGGTGAAAGAGGTGGAATGGATTAAGAAGTTCACGTTTCCATTTATAAAAATAGTCATGGTGATGTAAAGTGCAGCATGGGGCATATGGTCAGTAATACTATAATAATTATGTATTTTGCCAAGTGGCCCTTGGACTTATTAAGGTGATCACTTCGTAAGGCATATAATTTTAATCATTATGTTGTACATCTGAAATTAATATAATATTGTATTTTAACTGCAATTGAAAAATTAATGATAAGAATTAAAGTAATTTTAAAAAGGATTTAATAATGTCATTGAATTCAAGGCATAGAAAAAAATCTTAGAAAATATCTAGTCCAAATTCCTACTTAATAGACAAGGGAGGCCATGAGAGCCAATGTGAGAACCGGGCACGGTGGCCATGCTTTCTCAAACACAAGGAGAGCTGTCACTCTGCCATCCCCTCCTTCATGTGGACAGTCTCCTCTCCTGCACCAGCCCTTAGAAACTGTCTCATTCAGTCACCACAGAGTGAGCCAGACTAGCTCCTGGGATGAGGACTGATGATTTGTGATGGGGCGGAAGAATCCATGGGGAAAAGAAATCTCTACATCTTGCTCTGGAACCCTATCTACCATGAGCAAAAGCACGTAGGTGTCCCAAAGTTGTGGTGGCCAGCCACAGCCTCTGATTTAAGGAGCCCTCTAGGAACTCTGGCACAGTCAAAAATAACACGTTCCAGTTGAACTCACATATGGCTCAAATGTGCAACTTTCTTTGTATGAAAAAAATCATCCCAGTACACTCACGGTACTGAAAGACTTTGCTTTCAACAACAACAGGTAGAATTTGTTTCCCCTCTAAGTGTAGTTTTATTTTCAAAATCAAGCCTGCACAAGTTAATGGGAGATTATAAGATTTTATATGGAGAAGTGAAACAGTTTCTCAAACTTAATGCTGAACTGGATATAGTTGTATTCCTCTAGCTATCACTGGATATGCTGGTGTTGAGGGTATTTTGTGTTGAAAGGAGTGCATTTAGGTTATGAAGTGAATACATAGTTGTTCTGACACCCAGGAACATTAAAACTGGGTACCACAGATTTGCAAAATTTTCCTGCAGAGATAAAAAGTATTTGGATATTCCTAAATTTTAATCACACTAAATTTTGTACCTAGGCCTTTACTTCAAATTTTATACATGCATTTTTAATAAATGGCTAGAGTGTTTTATGGCTCTAAACACTTCCAGACACAGCACCTCAGCGGGTCGCCTTGACTATGGTGTCTTGTCGTGCAGCAACTGGGAAAACTGAGACTGCAGAGGGTGTTGCAATTAATTTCCCAGTATCAGCTGGCCAGTAACCATCAGATGTGGGTCTTAATCTAGGTTTTGTGAGTCCACATTTCATGTCTTTTCACTCCAGATTTTTGGCCACACAAATATTAAAATAATACATTAGGCCAGACAATTATACCATTTTCTTTTTAATTGATGATTTGAGGAAAGATCAGCTTAATTAAATTTTTACTCTCTAGGTCTAAATTTACTATACAGAATTCTAATAATCGTCCTTTTTAGATCTGTGGAATAAATAAGGACTATGAAATTCAAGTGTTTCCATGATTTACGTGAGTTCATTGGCACTCACCCAGGTCTCAAATCTCTAAGCCAGTAGCTCTGAGTCTCCCGGGCTGCCTCTCAGTTGGGGAGTTCCCAGGGTGAGTGGGCTTCTAAGCCCAGAGCTGCCTCAGTTAGCCTGGAGGCTGACTCATTCATTGTTCTGGTAGAAGCATGAGGACCAGCCGTTTTGGGTGGAGTCTGTTTGGCACCCGGGTCAACAGAAAACACAAAACGGATTCATTCCCTAGCTCACCCACTCACATGAATGTTACAAAATCAGAAAGCATTCAATTTACAACAGCTTGAGTCATATTTCTACTGTAGTCATTGGTCATCTACCTGGAATTTCTGAAGGATAATCTTGGGAAGGCAAGTCAGTTTGCTAATCATTGTTGTCTCATGTTGGCTGGAGTCAAATTCAGTCTGCCTATCCAGGACACCCCTCAGCCCTTGTGCAGTAATGGTCTCCAGAGAAGTTTGGTTTACATTCCCTACCATGATGGGGAGCCATAGTTTTGTTCAGGTTGAAGCCCCCTATTTTTTCCAACCCGTAAAAAGACTTCTTTTTCCTAAAAATAATATCACAGCAAAAGATGTCTCACAGCCTTCTCAGAAATCAAGTAGAACTTATGAAACACTATTTGTTTGTATTCCCGTGTCAATGAATCAAAATCATATGGATTAAATTTTCTTTTGGAAATAAATAAGGGCTCATTGGTGAGGAGTTGAATTTGCATTTGCCAAAGCTCTAGCAACTTAGTATAAATGTGCAGTCTTTTGTGGACCAGAGGGATCCTCTGTTCTATAGTAGAAAGTAAAAAAGTTCATAAAAAAGTTCCACTACACCTTGATAAGGTATTCTAAGGTCAATTTAAAAAATCTGACCAGTTATTAATTTCAGTTATAGTTTTTAAAAATTAGAGTATACTATAGTTTTAAAAATATCAACAAATATTATTTGGTTAATAAAATTTCTGCCAACAGACACACGAAAAGGCGCTCAACATCACTAATCATTCGGGAAAAGCAAATCAAAACCACAATGTAATATCACTTTATGCCTGTTAGAATGGCTATTAAAAAGGCAAGAGATGAGTATTAAATGTTATTAATGCAGCCTTAGTAACACAGAAAAAATAACTCTACATCCACGCTTAAAAATGGGTTATTTAATGATTCAATAATAAGATTCATCCAGCTGAAATTATGTAAAACTAAGAATCCAAGTGGAGGAATTATCATCAGATTATTAACTATCTTGTCTTTTTTCAGCCATGTTACCAGTAATGTACTATAGTGAATAATTTGTCTTGTTCTGAATAATGTTGACTAAAACTCTTGAGAGGAATTAGATAAAACTAATGTTTTATGTTTACAATGCATTTTGACCCAAAGCCAAGACTTACAGGCTTTTGCTCGGAATTACATTTTGTTATTTGAAAGCAAAGAGCTCCCTTGGATTTTAGACTGGCAGAGCTAGTGAAACACTGCTCATATGAGGCCATTTAATCTTAGCACTCTGCAGAGGTCCAATCTATCATTGCTGCTCAATTTAATCTCCTGTGAGCCACACCACTGGGGCAGGAGTTTCACCATTCCTGCCAGTATAGAAAGCAAAAGCTTCTTCTGCCCAATGGCTTGGCTAACGCACGCACTCAGACAGGATCAATGGGAAAAACCCATCTTGATGAAACCTGGTACTTCAGCTTTTTGTTGAGTTACCAGTGATTTCTGTAGTGCGTATTATATACTCAGGCTTGTTGTGAGGTCCTGAGGATATTTCTGCTTGTAGGGAACTCAGAGTCTAGTAGCCTAGTAGAGGATATGCATAAACAAAAGATCGTGGTAAAATGCGAGGCATAGCAGAATGCTAGAATGTTTCAGAATTTAGAATGCCTAGATCGCTGAGGCTAGAGTTGGGGTGGGGTGGTGCTAATGCCCCACTCCTACAAAGCACAGTATTCCAGGACTAACTGGCTTAAACCAATTGGTACTTATTTGCTCATGATTATTCTCTGGGAGCTTTGGCTCTGGAACACAGTCCTGCTGGTGTCTACTGGAATTACTCAGTTAGGGCTG
>PVKM010051568.1:0-10444 GCA_004027735.1 Carollia perspicillata
GTGAAACCATGAGCTTCTTCGGCTCCTCAGGAAAAGAGCTTCTCTTCTGTCCCTTCCTCTCTGTCCCCTGACTGCACTTGGCCTCATCTCACTTGTCTTCCTATCTCCTTTATTTTCTCTCCATGTTTTCTGTTTAGTGGTCTCATTCATTTTCATGACTTCAGCTGAAGACACAGCATTAGTCTCCTCAGAACTGGGCACACATGAGGACTGCAAATGTCTATACTTGGAGAGCCTTCACATTAAATGGTGTCTAAAATTTACATGTTGCAAAGGATATCTGTAACTTACACTACCTTTCTTTCCTTATTATTGCATCTGAACCATTTTCTTCGTCTTATTCCTTTACTATAAATGATACCCATCACCAAGACTATTTTTAACATAGGTTTTGACTCTTCCTCCTACCTCCAGATCTGGTCATTTACAAAATTCTGACAATTTTGTCGTCATGCTGTCTGTTACCCTTAGCTTCTTTTTGTTTCAGTTGCAAGTGAGCTATTTTTCATCTGGAGTTGAGCAAACATCAGGCAGGATTCCCTGTCTTACTTTAACCTTCAGCCCATCCTTTAAAATCATAGGTTGGCAAACTTTTTCTATAAAGACCAAATGGTAAAATAAATATTTTGGGTTTTCCAGGCTGTGCTGCCTCTGTCATAACTCTCAACTGCTACTGCTGTATAGCCCGAAAACTGCCATAGAATGCAGAAGGAAAGAGGTGTGGCTTTGTTCTAATGAAACTTGATCCATTTAAAAAATGGGTGATGGGCCAGATTGGGCTCGTAGTTCATAGTTTTCCAACCCTGCTTTAAATTGCCACTAGATTAATCTTTTATTCCTTCTGGATTGAAAGATATACCTGCTTTGGAGTTTAGTCTCATTTATACATATGCAAAGCCTCAGTTACTTTCCATTCCTCAGGAGACATTGTCCCATCAGCATCTTGACTACTATTCTTTAGAAAAGTCCAGCACAGCCCAACCATGAATACAGCAGCTCTTTTGCCCCTCTTGTCCTATTTCTGCAACCTTAAGGTTGTCACTTCTTTTCATGACAACTGTATCATCCTCTGGGATTCAAAGGCTTCATACTTGTGAGTCTCAAGACAAACATGATTGGTGTGAATTTGCTTTGTATAAATCTAAAGATCTAATGTTTAGCAGCCCTGGCTGAT
This sequence comes from Carollia perspicillata, assembly GCA_004027735.1. Classification (NCBI taxonomy): domain Eukaryota; kingdom Metazoa; phylum Chordata; class Mammalia; order Chiroptera; family Phyllostomidae; genus Carollia; species Carollia perspicillata. Next base: position 1,175 of record PVKM010051568.1, read on the forward strand.
GTGGCTCGGTGGATTGAGTGCTAGCCTGCTAACCAAAGGGTTGCCTGTTCGATTCTCAGTCAGGGCACATGCCCGGGTTGTAGGCCAGGTCCCCAGTGGGAGCACATGAGAAGCAACCACACACTGATGTTTCTCTCCCTCTCTTTCTCCCTCTCTTCTCCTCTGTCTACAAACAAATAAATAAAGTCTTTTTAAAAAATCTAATGTTTCTCTCAGATTAATTACCTCTTATTGGCTGAACATGCAAAACATCAGCTTTTCCCATGACTCTTGGATCTTTACAGCAATGAAGTTATCAGTAAGGAAAGAGGGAAGTATATTTTTAGGTGTTCTGGGCATCAAGCAGATTTTGGCACATAAGGAGGCATTGAATGTTGACTTAACAAATGACTGTCTTCCCAATGTGCCAGTTTTAGAATCTTCTGGTATATAACTGTTCACATCACTGACGCTGTTCAAAATTCTGAACTAATCCCACATCTATAGAGTTGATTTTGCATAAGTTAACTTGGCATGTCAAGTTTCTATGACCTGGCCCAACCTTCTTGTGTAGTGTGGTCACTTGTTACTTTCCTTACTTCCAGTCAGACTGGCTTATTTGTTCCCTGGGAAGTGCTTTGGGTTTTTGTATGTCTGTGGTTTAGGAATATAATTTTCTCCAGCTTGAATTTTCTCAGGCCTTTCTAAATGCTTGCTGTGTACAACTTTACCTATCTTACTAATGCCTAGTTTATGCCTCCTCCAGGAAGTTTCCCCTGTCTGCTGCCTTGCTTGAGAGGTGATCTTTTCTTTTTCTGACCTCCCACACAACTGTGTACCTGTTACAGTGCATGAATTTTGTCTTTACAGCTTACCCCCTTTCTCCTTCTAGGTGATTAGACCCTTGGACAAGGAATATAATCTTGTTATTGTCTGTTTAAATGCCTAATATAGCACTTTGTAGGTAAATACTTAATAAATGTTACCATGAATAAAACTAGGAAGCAAATTCTAGTAGAAAGAACACTTGATTTGTTGCAGAGTAGGAGGTAGATTAGGGTAATTGGTTTTATCCCTTGCTTTATTACTAAATAATAAACCTGAATAAGTTACTTAACTTCTTTATGTTCTGTCATTGTCAGAGGGAGAAAATGGTTTTCTTCCATTTAATTTTGGAAGCAATGATGTAAATGAGAAAACCTATGTAAAATGGTAGAATTTTTACAAAGTCTGGTGCCAAAATATGCATTAAAAGTATACTAAAGAATCCTTATTTTGGAGCTACCTTTTTTTTTTCCACTCCCCGCCCTCCCCCTGGAGCTACCTTTTAAGGGAGAGTCTCTTCTTAAGAATATTCATGGTATTTCCACATGACCTGTGTTTTAGAAGGCAGTGGTCTAGAACTCTGCTACTACTGGCCCTGGAAGTAGCCATAACTCTAATTTTTTCTTGCTTGTGAAGCTTTGTAATAGTATTGAGAGATTACAAACAGTCCTTATTGAATTTTTGTTTGAATTAGCATTAAAATGACTTGTTCATGTATTGTTCATTAATTTAATGATAGCCATTGAAAAGCTGGTAAATTTCGCAGAGTAGCTAAATATAGTCTGTATTGACAGGCTTGAAGAGCTCATTGGAAATGGCAGTTTCTTATGAAGCATGAATAATGCTGAAGAGAAGTGTAGTTACAAAGGATCAGGAATATGACTGTTAGTCTAGTGTGGCAATTATGTATGTATGTAAATGAGTTAATTCAAGTTAGAGCAATCTCATTTCACCTTTAGACTTTCTGATCAAAATAAATTTGGGAAATGAATTGTCTAATTTAGGTACTTGCTATTAGTGCCACTTTAGCAATTTTCTGAATAGTCAAAACAGGAATCATGTATATATTGGAAAGTGTGTGTTTTAGTGGTCGTTTTAACTAATATTTCTAAGATGTTCCCAATAAAAGTATAACCTAGTTCACAGTATCCATTCCCTGTATAACCATTTATTTAAATAATTTTCCTAGACCCACTATAATGATGAATTTGTGTAATAGAGCTATTACCGAATGTTTTCTACATACAATACAATTTTTTTCCCCTTCCTATTTCAGCCATAAAATACTTATGTTTGTCTGTTTTGGTTATGCAGAGGTTTTACATCAGGTCCTATGATTTCAGTCGGTGAGGAAATTGTGAAGATTTTAAAAAAGTTATTAACTAAAAATGGGTCTGGCGTTTAGCTTTAAAGGGCCTGTGTGAGGTATAATAGTTTGAGAAGAGACCTATGGAGCTAGAAATATTTGTATATGTTTTTAATATTGTGAGTGTCGTAGTAAAATTGTCACAAGTTATTCTCTTATTTTTTAGGACTTAAATGAATTTAAGGAGATGACAACATGTGTTTTTCCCAGGTAAGCTTCTTTTCAGGATTTGTCTTTTATTTAAAATAGTCATGGTATACATAATCCAAATAGGTATATAGTAATTTATTGAAACTATTATTAGATTGTGATTACAATCCAGTTCATATAAGTTGGGAAATGATCTAACAGCTGCAAGTTTGTGATGGCTTGCTTTTATAATTGGTGATTGGTTTCATCATTCATTAAAATCAGAATTTGAACTGAGAGTGAAAATAGCAACTCCTTTTTTCTCATCCCATATAGTAATATCTAAAGAACTAACAAAGTTTTCTTGCACTGGCTCTTATCTTTCTATTATGTTGGATGTACAATGTCACAGTGAAATGGGCAGTTGAGAGTATTCACTTGAAAATTGAATAAATATACGGTTGAATATTGTTGAAATGTCCAGTTAAGAGTATTCTGTAGTCAGTCAGGAACTGTCTAGCTAGAGATTTTTTCCCTCAACTTAAAGTCAGTGCCTTTACCCATTAATGTTTTCCACAGTTAATATTGCATGTTAGTTCTGATATGTCATGTGTCATGACTAATAGATCACACATCAGCCATGTGGAGCTGACTGAGCAAACCTCTGCATTTGAGGGCCTGTTTGAAGAGGGATAGGGGAGGCAGTGGAGCATTTGATCTGATAGCCAGGATATTTCTGTCCTGTTGTCTAGTGTTTACATTTATGTGCAAAGAAACAGTTTTCTCACTAGTGTCTGTCTTTTTTAGTATTTCAGTCGGAAACACAGTAGTAAGAAATAACTACATAGCATGAACCTATCAAATGCAGATTTTGACCCTCCAAGAGTTTATAGTGTACAAACCAGGGTAGTGGTGGTAGATGATAATGGCTCAGCAGTGTTAGACCTGCAGCAGTATTTGAACCATATAAAGATGTGTGAGGATATTTGACTTCCCCTTGAGATTGCTGTAACCTACATCATCTCAGGGTACAAGCAAATCCTGAAATTGTGCTCTGGGTATGGCAGAGTGTGGACTCTCTCATAGCCTCTTGATGAAGTTGCTGGTTGAGGGGACCAAGTTCCCAGTCTAACCAGGGATGCCGGCACCAGGCTCACAGTGCCTAATGTGCTTCATTCTCCTGTCCACTTTTAAGACAATTAGGCTATTCATTTGCGTAAAATATATTTTGAACATGGATATACGTTTTGTTTACCTTATTAAAAATTCTTTTGTTTTTAGACTCTTGGATACTAAATTGATGGCCAGCACACAACCTTTTAAGGTATTTTAAAAATCTGAACTATTAGTGCTAAGCTATATTTGAAATTTTCAGAATTGATACTAAGAGCTTTGGAATTCTGATCTATTTGAATGTCATTTTCAAACTCATCCAAAAAAAGAAAAAAAAGAAGAACAAGAAAGAAAAAAAAAAGGAAATTGGAAAAAGACTAGAAATATGTAAATCGAAATGTGAATAGCGGTTGTCTTTGGGTGGTAGAATTATTTCTTTTCCCTTTTATTCTTTCTAAATGTAAGTTTTTAACATTAAAATATATAATGTATTTTTGAATAGGTTATGCATGTACACACTTCTTTTTTTTCCTTTATTTTATATATTTTCCATTCAAGAAAATTCAGGTAAAGGTATAATCATTTGCTACTTTGTGAAGTGACTTTATACAGCTGAGTGAAATGAATGTCACCACGGTATAAGAACAAGTGTAGCTTTTTGGCCCAAAGTCTGTAGACATTTAGCACATTTGTACAAATCTTCTTTCATATGGCTAAACCCTCCATCCACATGGTGAAAATTAAACTTGCTGCGTCTCTTTCACATTGACAAATGATGACTCCTGTGTTTCTTTAAAGAACACAAGAGGGCAGTGTCTCTTTAACATGTATTGCACTGAGATGATGAAGGCTTGTGATTCTCTGCTTACTGGCTTGCAGGATATCATTAACAACACATCCCTTGCAGAACTGGAAAAGCGATTAAAAGAGACACCTTTCAACCCTCCTAAAGTTGGTAAGAATACAAAATATAAAATGAAACTCTCAAATTCTTTGTGATGATTAGGTATTGATGTACATTATAGAAGAAAAATAAAACTGGTCTACAAACTACATTGCACATTTATAGATTTTGGCTAAATTAACTTGCTCATGCCCTGTGTTGAATTTGTGTTTTCTGAATAAAAGTAGTCTTCTAACCTTACATTTATTTTATGTGCATAGAATTGGGTAGCCTGTTCATTGCGAAGTTTAGCAATTAAACCTTCAGGGCTTTTATTTCCTAATTCTTGGAATTCTCCCAAAACTCGATGTGTTCTTTCTATGGTGTGTTGTTTAAGCAGAGACAAAGAGTTGGTGATTAATTGCCAGGGCTAGAATGAAAATAGACTTTTGTCTCAGAAAAGCCCAAGGGTTACAGATGAGAAAGGAGAGTCCTCTCCACCCTTCCTCTTTCAGAGGTAGCTTTAGAGTGGAATAGCAGCAGTGAGGGAATCTAGAAGAAGGGAGGAGGAATGTTTCTTGGGATGAAGATGTTTTGCCATGTTTGGCCATGGCAGCTACCTGGGTATTTGATGAACCATCCAGGGGTTATTTCCTTGGTTCCTGTTTGCCTAACTGTGCTGCTGATACTCTAATTAGCCTTCCATTAGCTATAGCCTGCAGAATTCTGAAGACATTGGTAATAGGACCAGGGATTCAGACATTTACAATGGTAGATACTAAAGTAGCCAAGAATACAGTTATTTGCTTCCCTTTCTGGGTAATAGTGCAAAAAAGGACATAAGAAAAGGGGTGGGTTTGGGGAAGAAAACCTGACCTTTTCTATAACAATATAATGGAATTAATTGGTTTTGGAAATCTGTGTTTCAGCTGGTGGTAGAGGCGATTACTTAGTAGGCTGTCATGTTTAGATTCTTTTTTCAAGCTTAAAGTCTTAATATTTAATACTTACGAAGGTTAAATAATTCTGCTTATAGAACATTGTATTGATATAAAAACAATTACAGCCTTTTCATTGATAATTTCTGTTCACGCTTTTGATTCTGTTGCAGCCTTTTTTTCTTTTCTTTATTATGAACTCCAGATTTTTAAAAAGATTTTATGTATTTTTGGGCAGAGGGGAAGGGAGGGAGGAAAGGAGGGCGAGAAACATCACTGCAAGAGAGAAACATCGCTTGGTTGCCTTTCGCATGCTTTCCAACTGGGGATTGAACCTACAGCCCAGGCATGTGCCCTCACCAAGATTTGACCTTTTGCTTTGTGAGATGATGCCCAACCAGTTGGGCCACACTGGCCAGGGCTCTTGCAACCTTTTTGATACTCTTTTCCTGAGTGGTTTTAGTAAATAATTGTGAGTTACAGTTTTATCATACTGTTTCCATATAATGTTCTGGTATCTGGTAGAAAATTTACTCTAAAGCAAGTAGCTCACTATTTTCAGATGTTATTCTCTCAGCATCTGTGTATATCCATGTACAAAAGAATCATGTTATGAAATGGTCTCCTATGAAGTGGCCCTGTGTTCTAAGGGCAGCATTACAGGAAGTTCTGATCTGCTTTTAGAGTTAGTTGTGCTTTCATCTCTAGAACTGTAAGCTCGGCGACATAGTAGAGGACAATATTGAATTGAGCCACCAATATTGATTGGAGTGTTGCTTTTGGGAGGATTACTTGGGGTGTTAATGGGTAATAAGTAGTGAGTCTTGTACTAAGCACTATGTAAGAGCTTCACTTACATTAGCTCTTTTGATCCTCACCTAATGAAATGGGGAGGTTTCATTATTGTCTTCATTTTACCAAAACTGAGGAGACGAGGTGAAGCAACCTGCCCAAGATCACATTGCACATAAGTGGTGAGCAGAGATTCACACTTAAACACAGTGGCACTCTAGAGTCCATACTTAATCATCACTATGAAATTCCTGTTGTACCTTGATGCTGTAAGGGAAGACACTCCTCTTTGTGACCTTAGAGAACAATCAGAAGAGGAATCATTGTCATAAAGCACGGTAGGCATGATTGTAAATAGCATCCACCTATGTGCAATGGGGAGGCCTGCGTCTCTCTTTGATAACATAACTGAGGCATTGCTCTAGGCTAGACAAAGCCCTCATTTTCAGTGACTCAGTTATTTCATATTGTAAGAGCTTATGTGGAAAGAATTAAGAAATAGCTTTTTTTAATTTATAGATTTGGTGCAATTACCAATGGTGTATTTCACAGAACTAGAACAAATAATTCAAAAATTTATGTGGAACCACAAAAGACATCAAAACAGTCACAGCAATCTTGAGAAAGAAGAACAAAGTTGGGGAGTTCCGGCCAAGATGGAGGCGTAGGTAGACACACTGTGCCTCCTCGCACAACCAAAATAAGGACAACAACAATTTAGAAACAAAATAATAACCAGAATTGATAGAAAATTGAACTGTATGGAAGTCCAACAACCAAGGAGTTAAAATAGACACATTCATCTAGACTGGTAGGAGGGGTGGAGTCACATGGCCAGGTGGAGAGGGGTTGAGGCAAAAAAAGCGGTGGCACCAGGCCTGCAAGGCAGCAACTGACAAATCCCAGGCGCACAAGATGGCAGCAGGTGGACCCTGGGCACACAGGCAGTGGCTGGCAGACCCCTGGCGTGGGGTGGCAACTGGCAGACCCAGCAAGGCAGTGATTGTGAAGTGGGGTACAGCGCGCAAGGTGGCTGGCTGACTGAATGGTCCCACATTCTCATGCAGATAAACCAGGTGAAACCGGGGAGTAAGACAGACTGTGCAACCCAGGGTCCCAGTGTGGGGAGATAAAGCCTCAAAACACTGATTGAAAACACCTGTGGGGGTTGAGGTGCTGGGAGAGACTCCCAGCCTCACAAGACGGTTCACTGGAGAGACCCACAGGGTCCTGGAACGTACACAAGCCCACCCACCCAGGAATCAGCACCAGAAGGGCCCACTTTGCTTGGGGGAAGTGGCAGAAGGGACTGAAATCCAACAGAGAATGGAGCAAGCGCCATTGTTCCTTCTCGAACCCCACCCCCACATACAGCATCACAACCCAGCGACAGGGTTTCCCCACCCTGGTGAACACCTAAGGCTCCACCTCTCATATGTAACAGGCCGGACAAGACCAAAAAAAAAAAAAAAAAAAAAAAAAAAAAAAAAAAAAAAAAAAAAAAAAAAAAAAAAAAAAAAGCCCAAATGGAAAAACAAATCAAAGCTCCAGAGCAAATACAACTAAGTGACGAAGAGATAGCCAACCTATCAGATGCACAGTTCAAAGCACTGGTGATCAGGATGCTCATGGAACTGGTTGATTCTGGTTACAAATTGCATGAAAAAAAGAAGGCTACACTAAGTGAAATAAAGGAAAATGCATAGGGAAACACTAGTGATGGGAAGAAAACTGGGAATCAAATCAATGGAGTGGACCAGAAGGAAGAAAGAAACAACCAAACAGAAAAGAATGAAGAAACAATAATTCAGAAAAATGAGGAGAGGCTTAGGAATCTTCAGGACATCTTTAAACATTCCAACATCTGAATTATAGGGGTTCCAGAAGGGGAAGAGAAGAGCAACAAGTGGAAAATTTATTTGAACAAATAATAAAGGAGAACTTCCCCAATCTGGCAAAGGAAATAGACTTCCAGGAAGCCCAGGGAGTCCCAAAGAAGTTGGACCCAAGGAGGAACATACCAAGGCACATCATAATTACATTAGCCAAGATTAAAGTGAAGGAGAGAATCCTAGAAGCAGCAAGAAACGAAACAGTTACCTACAAAGGAGTTCCCATCAGACTGTCAGCTGATTTCTCAAAAGAGACCTTGCAGGCAAGAAAGGGCTGGAAAGAAGTATTCCAAGTCATGAAAGGCAAGGACCTACATCCAAGATTGCTCTGTCCAGCAAAGCTATCATTTAGAATGGAAGGGCAGATAAAGCGCTTCTCATATAAGGTCAAGTTCAAGGAGTTGATAATCACTAAGCCCTTATTATATGAAATGTTAAAGGGGCTTATCTAAGAAAAAGAAGATAAAAATTATGAACAGTGAAAAGACAGCAAACTCACAGTTACTAACAACCACACCTAAAACAAAAGCAAACTAAGCAGACAGTGAAACAGGAACAAAACCACAGAAATAGAGATCACATGGAGGGTTAGCAACGGGGGAGTGGGAGGAGGAGGGGTGGGGAAAGGGTACAGAGAATAAGTAGCATAGATGGTGGGGAGAAAATAGATGGGGGAAGGGCAAGAGTAGTGTGGGAAATGTAGAAGCTAAAGAACTTATAACACATGGACATGAACCAAACTGGGGGAATGTGGGTGGGAGAGGGTGTGCAGGGTGGAGGGGAGTAAAGGGGGGAAATGGGACAACTGTAATAGCATAATCAATAAAATATATTTTAAAAAAAGAAGAACAAAGTTAAAGGCATCATACTACCTGATCCCAAAGTATACTACAACATCATAGTGATCCAAATAGCACAGTACTGGTATAAAAACAGACATATAGATCAAGGGAACAGAATAGGGAACCCAGAAATAAACCCACACCTTTATTTATGGTCAATTAGTATTTGACAAAGGAGGTAAGAACATCAAATGGGCTAAAGACAGTCTATTTTGTAACTGGTGTTGGGAAAACTGGACAGATACATGAGAAAAATGCAATTAGACCACCACCTCACCATATACAAGGATAAACTCAGCATGGATTAAAGACTTAAGTATAAGACTCAAAACCATGAAACTCCTAGGAGACTCAAAACCATTAAACATAAGCAGTAAAATCCCAAACATTTCCCTTAGCAATACTTTTTTCTGATATATCTCTTCAAGAAAGGGAAACAAGAAAAAAGTAAACACCTGGAACTACATCAAACTAAAATGTTTTTGCACAGCAAAGGAAGTCAGTGATATAT
>PVKM010051569.1:0-10626 GCA_004027735.1 Carollia perspicillata
GACCTCAGCGAGGGAGCCCCCTGCAGGTCAGTGCGCTCGCTGCCTCAGCCTCCGGTGCGTCCCTTCACTGGCCTCTCCACAGCCTGTGTGAGGCCCTCCGGCAGCCGGCACGCCCCTGGCAATCCCGGAATCACACTGCGTGGTCCCAGCCCAGGGCTCACTGGGCTCCTGGGCGCTGCCACAGCCTCCCTGAGGGCTGAAAGTTCAGCCACCAGCGCAGAGTGGTCCACGTACTGGTCTCTGTGATGGAGGAAGGGCAGGCGGAGGGGGCGGGGTGGGTCCTGGAGGAAGAGAAGCCTGGAAACTCGACAGGGAGCCAGGAGCAGCAGACCAGGTGGGAGCAAGCCGGGGAGAACGGTCCTCTTTGGGTGCGAGTGCCCAAGCGTGGGGACGCCAAGAGAGGACTGGGCTGAGGGGACCAGTCCGGGCTGTGGCAGAGAGGACAGAACTGAGGCCAGTGGGGCAGAACTCAGCCCCCCGTGTTTCACCATGAGAGAAAGAAAAGGGAGGCGAGTGGGTGCCAAGGAGTGTGTAAGAAAAGAGGGCGTTCCAGCGTCTGTTTTCTTGACAAGCAGAGGGCGGTCAGTCAGCTGGAGCGAGCGTGGAAGCTGAAGGGGCCCAGCTGCAGTGGGAGACCACGGGTTTGTCATGAATGTATTATTAGCACCACCAGGTGCCATGAGCAATCTGAAACAGTTCACAGTAAGAGGTGCAAATACAGTCCAGACCCAGCACAACAAGGAGGTGAGGAGTGGGAGGAGGAGGAGGGGGCGTACCAACAGAGCAAAACGGTGCCTGACGCTGACTTCTGAGTGTCCTGGACATGAGGACAGCAACAGGACCTCGTCCTCTGCGCGGGCACAGGTCTGCCTGGGAATGCCTCCCCAGCCTCGCACCCCGGGAGCAGGCCTCTGCTGAGTGTCGCCGTTACTGCATCTCTGTGACGAGACTTATATACCAATGCTACAGAAACACTGGAAAACACCCCAAATTCCACACACATGGTCCTTGAAGTGAGGGCCACAGGCCATTCCCAGCAGGGCTCCAAGGAAAGCAGGGACACTCTTGGTACAGGGGAGAGGGCCAATGTTAACCCGTTTCAGGGTGCTGTTTCGGGAAACAGCATCAGAATGTGGGTGTCTCTGCCAGGCGACCTGAAAAGTCAAAGATGGCACTCCATCACTACAGCAGAAGGGATCACTAGAGGACCTTCTGTGCTGGTACTCATTAGCCAATGCTGATCAAGGACAGTTACGGGGTTAGCACTGCCTGGGAAATAAACTCGAAATACAGACCCTCGGCCCCATCTCCAAAGACTCTGATTCCATAGCAGAGGTGGTGAGGATGACGGTGATGGTGATGATGGTGATGGTGATGATGATGATGGAGATGATGGTGGTGATGATGGAGATGATGGTGGTGATGATGGAGATGATGGTGAAGGAGGCGGTGATGATGATGGAGAGGGTGGTGATGGTGATGATGGAGATGGTGATAGAGACCGTGGTGGTGATGGTGGTGATGATGGTGATGGAGACAGTGATGGTGATGATGGTGGTGGTGGTGGAGATGATATTGGTGGCGATGGTGGTGATGGTGGTGATGATGGAGATGGTGGTGGTGATGGTGATGATGATGATGGAGATAGTGATGGTGGTGATGATGGAGATGGTGGTGAAGGAGACAGTGATGGTGGTGATGATGGAGATGGTGGTGGTGGTGATGGTGATGATGGAGATGGTGATAGAGACCGTGGTGGTGATGGTGGCGATGATGGTGATGGAGACAGTGATGGTGATGATGGAGATGGTGGTGGTGGTGGTGATGATGATGACAGTGACAATGAAAATGACTATGACCATGACAGCAGCCAGCACTGCTGGATTACTTCCTACGTACTCAATACTATTCTAAATCCTCTACACATTCCATCTTACTGGTGAAGAGAACCGAGGAAACCTGTGTCTGAAGCAAGCTCTCTACCAGACCCGAATAATCCCCTAGGTCTAAAGCATGTTGCAGCCCCGCACTGTCAGCCGCCTGCCTCTCTCTCTCAGTGACACCCGGGGGCCAGAGCCAGCGGAAGCAGACAGAACGTGGGACGGCTCGAGCACCGCCCGGGAGAATGTGTCGCCCGCTGCACACAGGCGGTGCCGGCAGCACGGTGGCGGAGAGGAGAGGACCAGCACGTGCCCACGACCGTGAGCTCAGCACTCGCCTGCATGGGCACCGTCCTCAACCCTGGGTGGCATCGGCAGCTCGCCAAGTGGGAGCGCCGACTTGCTGGAGAGAAGAGCGGCGTCTGAGTCTCGCCGATAAACCAGGACGAAGGGCACAGGGCCACAGGAGGGCGGCGTGGGCTCGCAGAATACCCCTGAGAAGGAGCTGTGAGCACAGCGGTTCCGAGTCTTTAATCTTCTATTCCATCTCTGAGGATGTGCCCTAACACCACGTGACTGGCTCAAGTGCGTTTAAGAAATAATCTAAATGTTCAACCACGGGGGATTAATTAAAATCCATACAGATCTTTAAGCACTGTGATAGAGGTACACTTCCTGGCACACATTTATTAAAAGAAAAGTTAGTTTATAGCATATTAATGGGGAAACAGCTCAGGAGCAAGGTGCAGACTTTCCGTTCCGAGTAGGCTGAGTGGGGCCAGCGCCCGCTGCTACCAGGAGACAAAGAAGTGGAGGGTGGCCGCGTGTCACCACATCTAAGAGCGGCAGCGGCGGTCGTGGCCCACGAGCAAGTGTCCTTGCAGGGCTGGTGACAGCCGGGAACTCTCTGTTAGGGACACGCGCCCGTCGGGGCCCAGTCGGAGGACTTGGCGTGGCCCACGCAGAAAGACTCCAGTGGGAGCAGTGAACACCAGCCAGCTGTTCACAGCCACACGAGCTGGCACGATGGGCTGAAGTCCAGAAATGGTGCCCCAAAAAAGCCGACTTAAATCTGTGATTGGCCCGATAAATAATTCGAAATGGCTGTTTTAAGGAAGCACAGGGAGCGACAGAAAACTGATTCAACAAAATCAGAAAAACGAGTAAGCAAAATGAGAAACTGACAGAGATAAAAATCATAAAACATAACCAACTGAGCCGGTTCTGGAGCGGAGGAGGGGAATGAGTGAAGCGAGAAGTGAAGGCAGGAGCACCGGCCACAGGACGCATCGCGTGAACGCCGAGCCTGTGCCCTCGAGACAGAGCACCAGAACTGTCTGGTCAGAGAGGAAGGAAGGAAAAAGAGCGGCAGAGAGCAGAGGGGGCCCCTGGGGACTCGGGACACCACCAAGGCGGAAACCTGGGCGTCACGGCGGTCCCGGGGGAGGTGGAGGGGGAAAGGGGCAGAAAGCCTGCTTAAGACCAGTGGCCGAAAAACGTCCTAAATCTGGAGATCCAGACACCAAGTTCACAAATCTCATGGGTTCCCCCCAAATTTTCATCTCCAAGATATCTCCTCTGGGCACATTGTAATAGTACTATCCAAAAACTGGCAACAGAGAGAGGATTTTCAAAGCTGCAAGAGAAAAGAATCCTCACACACAATGAGTGCCCCCCACGTAAGACGGGGGTCCCAGCAGCAAGCTCACAGGCGGAGGGAGGGCGGGGCGGGGCGGGGCGGGGCCAGGACTGGGCCGGCCAAAACATCCGTTTGGCTTCTCCTCTGCGATGGCTCCTGGGGGCTCAGTGGTCTGTGCCTTCCTTCAAAACACTGTTGTCAGACTGCATGGTGACAGCTGTCCCGTCAGCGTGCACTTAGAAAAGCTTATCGGGTTGCTGGATTTTTGCGCAGCCATTTTAATATCGAAGAGGGAAGAAGATCCGCCACACTTTTGGTGTGTGATGCTTTATTATTTCAAGGAAGGTAAACATGCAACTGAAACACAAAAAGATTTGTGCCGTGTGTAGAGAAGGGGCTGAGATTGAACGAAAGTGTCCAAAGTGGTTGCGAAGTTTCTTGGTACCACTGACATTTTGGCCAAATCATCTCTGCAGTGGGGGGGTCTCAGGCACTGGAAGATGTTTAGCAGCCCCCCGGCCTCTCCCCACTGGAAGCCAATAGTGAGAGACAGTCAACATACTCAACATATCCAAATCAATAGTTATTGGTGAAAACGAAAAATGTATCTTTTAGTGAAAAAAACTGAAGGGAGTTTTTGGCCAACCCAATATATTCAAAGTGCTGGACGAAAAACGCAAGTCAATGGGTGTCCAGCCCACGGCCTCCAGGCTGCATGTAGCCCAGGATGGCTATGAACGTGGCCCGACATAAAATCGTAAATTTATTTAAAACATTGAGATTTTTTGTTTTTGTTAGTGTTTGTGTCTGTAACGTGTGGCCCAAGACAACTTTTCTTCTTCCAGGGTGGCCCAGAGATGCCAAAGGGTTGCACAGCCATGGAGAGTGAAGTTATCACTCAGAAGTGAAGGAGAGATATGCCCTGACCAGCATGGCCCAGCTGGTTGGGCAGCATCCTGCAAAGCGAGAGGGTCACTGGTTCGATTCCCGGTCAGGGCATGTGCCTGGGTTGCAGCCTGGTTCCCAGCAGGAGATGCACGAGAGGCAACCACACATAGATAGTTCTCTCCCTCTTTCCTTCCCCTCCCCTCTGGAGATAAATAAATAAAATCTTTTAAAAATACTGATAAAATGTAAAATATCCCAGCAAGAATGTGAGGCAAAAGGAAAAACCCAAATCCTGAATGAAAAGGGAGCGTTACCAGGTCCCTGCACACCTTACGGAGAGGTATAACACCCCTTTATAGCACAGAACTTGTAGACTTAGATGTAAGGACAAGCTCCTTGAAGAGCACCCTAGAAAAGTGGCATAAAAAATAGAAAATTTAAATAGCCCTAGATCTGTTCCAAAAATGGAATCAACAGTGAGACACCTTTGGACTTCCCAGGTAGACTCACTGATTGGTTTATCCAGCCCTCTAAAAATATTAATATCCACCTGAGAAAAATACTCTTTCAGAGAAAACCAAAGGAGAACACTTGCCAATTAATTTTAGGTGTGCCCCATCACCCATAAAATGGCAATGACACTGTTAAAAAAAGATCATTGTGGTCCAGTATCTTTCATGGGCATGGACACAAAAACCCTAAACAAAAAACATTACGGATCTGAATCCAGGAAGAGTTAAAGGCACTGTATCCTGAACAAACAGGATTTCCTCCAGGAATTCAAGGGGCAAATTAATCTTTAAATAGCAGTAAGTGTTACCACTATATCAACACAGGAGAGAACAGATGGACAAAAATGAAGGAAAACATTTGATAACATTCAATACCTGTTCGTGGTTAAAATGCTCAAAAAGCTGGGAACATAGAGGGTCCCCCTCGGCATGATGAAGAGGCCCCCTGGGGAACAGGGGACCCTGTGCCAGTCGCGCAGCTGGCACTGAAAGGGCACACAGTCTGCCTCTGGGTTCAGGACGCCCATTGTCGTAACTTCGAGATCGTCGTCGGGTGTCATGCCGGAGGCGTCCTGTCAGAACACGCTGTCAGAACACGCAGGCAAAGAGCCTGGGGGGCACGTAGACACTAAATTAACAAGAACGGCTGGCTTCACACGTGACACAACTGCATACACAGAGAATCCAAAGTGCACTCTAAGAATTAATGGGTGCATCTAGAAGGTCACTGGCAACACTGTCAAGGTCAAGAGCCCAGTCTGTTTCTACATCCATGCCATGAAAATCAGAAAAGTTGTTAAGTGCTGTTTACCATAGCGTCAAAAGTATCAACTATCTGGGAATAAATGGGTATTTCTTCAAGGGCAAGGCCTCCACGTGGAAAACTATACAAGGTTACTGAAGGAGAGAAGACCTAAGGCAGAAGTGTCCCTTGGGTAATGGGTTAGAACAATTATTATCTAAAAAATGTCAATTCCTCTCAGAGTAGTTTCCTAACTCAATGTAAACCCAATCGAAACCCAAGCAGGCACTTTTGTGGAAATTGACAGGTCAAGCCTAACGTTTACGTGGGTTTACATGGAAACATGAGCAAAGAACTGAAACTGCGGACAGGGCCTCCAGAAAGAGCAGGGCAGCTGGGGGCTCCAACCGTCACACGACTGGGCTGACCACAAAGCCGTCCTCCGTGGGGCAACCTGGCACTCCTGAGCGGAGGGGGCACGCAGAGCAGTGACAGAGCGCAAGGCAAGGAGACGGACCCGCACACGCAGACACCTGCTCCACGTGAAAAGGCGCCTGGGTACGGCGGGTGAGACGCCCTGTCCGTGCCCAGCGGCCAGCCTGCACCTGCACCCGCACCCTACGCCACCCAGTCCCCAGGGGTTAGGGCAGGATTCATCGCGGATCTCAATGCACAGGGGAAGCCGTAGGTTTAAAAAAGGACACCCGGGGACATGTGTTCATCATCCTGAGCTGGAAAATATCTCTTAACAGAAAGCACCAACAGAAGAGAAAGCTTGATAAATTGGACAGATTAACATGAGTTCCTGTTCATAAAATATTGACATTGAGAGAAAATGTGCAAGTCACACATCCAAAAATGAACTCGTGTCCAGAATACATGAAGACATCTCAGAAATCAGTAATAAAAAATTTACCTGAATTTTTTAAATGGTTAAAGACTCGAACAGGCAAATCCCAAACGAGGATGTTTAAAAAGCCAATGAGCATATGAGAAGGTACCCAATATATGTCTTTATGAGCAAAAATTCGCGTTATAACTGCAATGAAACACCCCCGCCACCCACCAGGGGGACCGGCGTTACAGAGGGGGCACTCCCTAAGAGGGAGGCCTGTGGGGAGCCGAGCAGGGTCTGGGAAAGCTAACCAAGTGTGCATTTCACGACCAAGCCAGGCTTGGTCCTCCTCAAGTATCAGAGAGAGGCCGAGAGAGACGAGTGCGCGCACCTCCCAGGACGCGTGTGCAGGGTCGGTCGCAGCGGCTCTGTTCGCAGCACCCAGGGGCGGCCTCCCAAAGCAGAGCAGGTGAGGCGTGGCTCCTGTATGCAGCAGACCTCGCCGGCACAATGGAAGAGGAGGGGGGTGTTCGTACACAAAAACACCCCCCTCACAGAAGCGCGAGAGCGTGTGGGCCCAGGAGGGCGGTGCTCTGGGCCAGGACAACTGGCCGTCGGAGACGGATGTCCACTCGGCGCTTCGCCACCTCCCTGCAGAGGGTTCTAGTGAGGCCTTCCTGGGAGCCCACTGCCTTGACCCGGGAATGCGGGGGGGGGAGCGGATTGGTTCGGTGGGTGAGTTCCCAGGTACAAACACACCACACTGCACACTCCAGACTAGTGTGCACTGTGTGTGTTATAGCTCCATTCAAAAGAAGAAGGGTGTGAAGTATGACCTATTATCATCAAAGCATAACACCCGAGGTCTGCCCAGAAGGTGTCCAGCCATGTACTGTGAAAAACAGAGACGTTTACTGAAGATACAAGATACAAGAAACACCGTACACAGGACAAGGACACCTTGGTCCCCTTCAGAGGAGGCACCTTGGGACCTCACACAGTTCTCCCAGTCGCCATCAGCTTCCTTGTCGTATTTTCCTGAATCTCATCGACAGTCGAAATCTCTTACCCTTCATCAAAGGTGATTTTACTTTTGGGAAAAGCTAGAAGTCGCAGGGCGCCAAATCTGGGCTGTAGGGGGCTGAGTCACCTGGGTGACCTGGTGTTTCACAAAAAACTCTGCGTGAGACGTGATGCACGAGCGGGTACGTGTTGAGGTGACGAAGCTGCCAATCACCAGCTGCCCACGACTGCAGCCTCTGCATCACCCGAATAGTTTCCGCAGAGGAATGTTCAAGCTTAACGCGAAATCTGACTCAGATTCGTTGCTCTACTCGCTCAGTCGTTTTGAATGTGACGGCCACACAGGACACACACTCACTCAACGGCGTCTGCCACCCGCACCGACTAGCACAGTGAAGGCGTCCCTGTTCACGCGTGCGCACTCCAGTCCATGCGCCTTGGCTACCGGGTTCCATTGATGTTGGGCCGACCATTCTCACCACACTGGTATTAACCACAGCTGGACTTTTTCAGGACAGACCTCACGCACACATAAAATGTCTGGAAGACTAGGCACTAAAAGGTTAATGTTTGGTTGACTCTAGGTGCTGGCTATGTGGGTGATCTTGATTCATTTTTAAAATATCTATATGTTTCTGTTTTCTTAAATTCTACAAAGCACGTGAATTACTTGCATAGTTTCTGTGAAAAAACTAAAAAGAAGGGTTGTAACCAAGACCCGCCCTGCCCTTTTCTGCTCAACCCTCACGCTGCATCTGTCCAACCCACTCTGAGGACAGGGCTCCAGGTCCCGCGTGCGTGCCCAGCGGGCGTGAGACAATGGACACTACAGGTGCATCTCCAAGGTGGCTGCAGGCTGCCGTGAACCACAGGGCACCATGCATGTGACCCAGGTCCAGTCCTCGGCGGTGCCAGCAGCGGAGAAGCTCTGTGTCCCCACCCCTCCCTCCCTTCCCTTTCTCTTTAAACACATCCATCTGAGCAAGGCAGAAGCAACTGTGGGTGACTGGCTGGCTTCAAGGTCATGCCATTAAGTATGATGTCAGTTTTATGGCAAAAACAAAACAAAGAAAGCCCTCTTTTTATTGCCGCCCACCTCGGCAGCCTGTCCCCTCCCCCTCCGCGTGGCTCCCGGTTTATTCTCCACCCAGGGACGATGCTGTCACAGTGGTGAGTTATAGGCACTTCATGTTTACTGGAGCAGATAATTCTTATATCTCATAACCTATTTATTTCATTTGGATCCGCATAGTTTCGTAAACTTCTTCTCAGAGCCATGCGCAATTACTTCTACATCTTTCCCTTTATGGCTCACTGTTAAGGGACTGAAAGCGGTTCTTTGACCCGTGGCATGAGAAACGATATTCTCCAGCTGGGAATCTAAGCAGGGGCTGCGTACTGTTCACATCCAAGAGGGCGAATTATCCCCCGGACCTTCGGCTCAGCTCGCTGAATTACGCATTTCTGGCCCATTTCCACAGGAAATGCTGCCCTGTGATCGCACGTTTGGGCCTGAAGGGAAGCCCAACGCTGACAGTCTCCTAGGACCCAGGGAACCGTATCTATCGACTTCCTATAAAGTGCCAGGAAGCCAGTGAATCAGCCCCTCCGATCTCACTGAAACATAAAACTGAGAGTCTAGACTTTCTTTATACAGAATCTAGTTGCGGAAGCTCATAATCTTTAAAGGAGCCATATATTAAGTCTTTTTAAAAATGTAATGTGCATTTATTGGGTTATAGACCTCGTTTGGAAGCCAGCTCAGGAAAGGGCAGCCCCGGTGTGAGCTTCACAGGGGTCAGGAAGGGAAAAAATCGCCCCTTTACAGGCAAAGGATCAGCTCATCCCCACTCCCTAGACTGGGGTGAAATGAGGAGGCAGGCGCTGTCACTCCTGGGGCCACCCCCTCCCCCGCAGCCAGCTCGAACCCCGGACAGAGGGGAGCTGAACCCAGACCAAGGCCCCCCAGCCCGTCCGGCTGCAGCCGATCACTGCTGCCCCGAAGTGACTTCCTCGGGTGACTGGGAAGCAGAGCACGTCACACAGTTCAAAAGGTTTCACTGGGAACGATGCGTGGTGGTCACTGGGTTGCTTGGTAACGTGTTTAGAAATGTGCGCATTTGGTTCTGTTTTTTGTTCTTTGTTCCTTTAAGAGAAAAAACCTGGAAGGCCGGCAAAGCTCTGATGCCTTTCTGGAAATCTCCACCTGGACAGAACTGGCGCGCAACCCATACACTGGCTCTGGAAGCGGCCTGGGCCTGGCGGGGACCCAGTCCAACCCCTCGTTTCACAGGAGAGGAACCAGCAGAGGGGTTGCTTCTGCTATGTCCATCTGTCGTGAGGGCTGCTGGAGGTCACCGGCCACTGGGTGGCCAGGCCGGGACGCCCACTCTGCCCCCCAACTGGCGTCCCGCACTCTCCGACAACGTCCTGAAAAACGTGCCCGCGTCTAGTTCACGGAGATGAAGGCCACGTGCTGCCCGCAGGTAGGGGACACGCTGAGGTATAAAGTAAAACGGAAAAGGGACACGAAACTGCAAAGCCTCCTCTTAAGCCAGAGCTACGCGTCTGTCTCCGCGGGGAGCGGGGGCTGCCTGGGGCTCGGGAAAGGATGCCTTCAGAAGTTCAAATCACAGCTTTGCTGCCTGCTTTCTCTTACCTTTTCCCTGCCTCTTTGTAAAAGATGACAGGATGACAAACTCACGACCTTTCCTTTAAACACATCAGGGGCCCTTCATGAAAGGAAGCTGAGTGGCAACCTTCAAGCTCCCTGAGAACAGACGTTCCCGCCAGTGCTGGAACAGTCACCGGAGGCCGCTGTCCCCCTGGTCACCCCACACGTAGGACTAGGCCGTCTCGAGGGCCACAGGCAACACGTGGTCTCCGTCTCGTCGGGGCGAGGACACCGCGTGGACAGCTCGGCACACCAACCCTGGAGCTGACGTCCCAGGAAAACCGCGTTCCTGGGCTGCATCTATTCTGGCAACACCTTTCACACCAGGAACACTCGGCGCCTGGCCAGGACTGGGCACTGCGTGTGTTTCCTGTGGCTGCGCTAACGGATCGCCCCAACTCGGTGGCTTACCAGACACCCGCAAACTCCTCCT
>PVKM010051570.1:0-10437 GCA_004027735.1 Carollia perspicillata
AGGGAACTTCTTGTGTGATGATCTAACATCTGGCTATTCCTATGGTGTGTCAGTGTCCGCCATTTTTGTCAGCTCTCCAGTGTATTTGACCGTCCTGCGGCTGCCATGGTTAGTCAAGGCAAGAGTTGCCAGCCATGCACAGGCATCCGGGGAGGGCATCCGCCCCCGAAGGTCATGTACCCGTAGGTCATGTAGGTCCTGTATGAGCTCCCCACACCCCCTCTATGTCATGAGTCAATGCATGTTCTCACAGTTGCATATACAATTCTGCAGTTGGGAAGATCTTCCTTTCAGGAAGGCAGGGGCTGTCAACCTGCCTTTGTTATGTAATGTTCCCTGCCCGCTTCTTGCCCTGCCTGTAGGATTGGGGGGGTGATGGCTCCCTGCCCTCAGGGGACCCATGCTCTGCACCCCGTTACAACAATATCTGTAAGAGCAGCCTGAATCAGAACTTAAGAAAACTGATGCCCTGACTGGTGTGGCTCAGTGGATTGAGCGCCAACCTGCAAACTGAAAAGATGCCAGTTTGATTCCCGGTCAGGGCACATGCCTGGGTTGTGGGCCAGGTCCCCAGCTGGGGGTGTGTGAGAGGCAACTGACCCATGTTTCTCTCGCACATGGATGTTTCTCTCTTTCTCTTTCTTCCTCCCTTCCCCTTCTCTAAAAATAAATAAATAAACAAATTTTAAAAAACGAAGCAAGGATTCTTCATCCCCTCTGACACCACAAAAGAAAAAAAAACTAATTTAAAAGTAAGTATACATATTTATTTAGTGGAAAGTTTTCTTATTTTTCTTATATTGCATGTGGTTTGGGGTACTTTCTTTTAGTTAAATTAACTTAATGTGGATAAACTTTTTGAGTTTGTTTAGTTTTATAACAAAATTGTGGCATCTGTAGTTAATCCCGTTTTCCTAAGGACCCATAAAATGATGTTAAATAATGGTTTTATCATGGTTTGGAGCTGTAATTTTTTCCTTAACCTCTACAGAGGGTGGAGAGGGGGGGCAAGGCCCGCTACTGTGCAGACTCAGGGGGGATGTTAGTGACTGCGTCTGAGCTTCTGTCCGTGTGACTTGCCCTTGAGCTTGAGCCATGGCGAGGCCCTGCACGGAGCACCCGGGTCTTGCTTCATTCTCGTCCTTGTGTGACAGCCAGCAGGGACACTGGAGGGCTGTGTGTGTGGCACCACATGAGCTGGATTTCTTCCTTATCAATCCGGTAACAACCAGCTCTGGCAAAGGCCTCTGGTGACCTTCGTGTGGCTAAATGCACGGAGCTTTTGGGGGCTTCGTCTTTTCTGAGTCTGAGCAACCTTGACACTTAGTCACTCCTTTTTGGAAAACACTTTTTTTCCTTTTGACCTCTGAGGCACCACAGTCTCCCACTTCTCTTCCCTCTTCCCTTTCTGGTTCTTCTTAATAAGAGTAAGTTTGTCAGCCAGAGGTGACATTTTGGAGCTTCTCAACACTTCATTCCCAAGACCTGTCAGTCAGTCGGTCAGTCGGTCAGTTTCAGTTTCTCTCTTTTGCGTCCTACTGTGGCCATTTACTCTCTACTTAGCAGACTCACTGCCTCCCGTGGTTGTCATCCACTGGGTTGGCCAAAACGTCCATATTTTTTTTTCTGTCAAAGACACAGTTTTTCATTTCGACACATAACTATTGATTTGGATATTTGAATCTGTCAGCTCTTTCCCGCATGGTATAACATTGACCATTCTCAATTAACGTCTCAATTTGATGGTTTTCAACTTCAACTGGTTTATCTCGCCTTGGAGCATTGTCCATCAAGAAATCTGCACGAAACTTCGCAAACCACTTTTGACATGTTTAATCAGTTGCAGGGTCTTCTCCATACACTGCATAAATATTTTGTTGTGTTTTTGTTGCATTTTTACCTTTCTTGAAATAATAACACATCATATGTTGCAAATGTTGTGTATCTTCTTCCATCTTCAATATTAAAATGGCCGCACAAAAATTCACCAATTTTGATGTTTTTTGAATGCACACTGACATGACAGTTGTCACAATTCAATCTAACAAAATTGTTTTGAATGAAGTCTGACAACTAAGCGCTACTAGAGCCAGCGTACGGAAAAAAACGAACAAACTTTTTGGCCAGCCCAGTATATAGGGATCCCCAAACTGATATCCCTAGCCTGGCCCTTCCCTTGAGATCCAGACCTGCGGCCTGCTGCCCACGCCGCTCACCCAGCTGTCTCAGAGGCACCTCCGACGCAACATCCAAACTAACCTGACGGTCTTTTCCCTCTGGGATTGCCTTCGTTTAGTTTTACCCATTTCATCACAGGTTTCCAGTGGCTGTCAGAAGCCTAGCCGGAAACTCAGGCGTCATCCCTGGTCCCCCAGCCTCTCCCCCTCCCCCACACCAAGGATCCAAATCTATCACCAAGCCCTGAAAAGTTGGCCTCTTAAATAGCTTTTAGACACATCCACATCTTTGTATCTCTGTGTTCACCCTTGTCCAATGGACCATCATCCCTTACTCGGATTAATGTAATAACTGTCTGACTTGCTTTCCAGAATCTACTTTGCCTTCTTTTCCATCTGCTTTCTGAACAGTGTTAGTCATCTTTTCAAAACACAAATTTGTTTATGTTTCCTCAGGCCCCATAAAACCTCTTGTATTTGTCAGAATAAGTTAGGTAATACTGGAGTAACAAACAACCCAGAAATCTCTTTAGCTTTCAACAACAGCAGCTTATTGCCCATTCGCAGCCTGTCTGTGGCTTTGCCTCATGGACGTTTCACTTGGAAATGCAAGCGGTAGCCTCTGTGTGGAGCATTGCTGGCCGTGGCAGCAATGACTGTAACAGGAGAGAACATGTCATCTACATGTTGGCTTTAAAATGTCTGCCCACGTTTCATTGATGAATGCGGGTCACAAAGTGTCTTCTTGGTTCGGTTGGGAAGGATGCGTAATCTCCCACAGGGAGGAAGACTGGAGCAAGTGAGGCCAGAATATTGGGCGACCAGGTGCACAATCTCCCACCCCCTTCAGTGACTGACTTCCTACTGTTTTGAGGATAAAATTAAAAAATGCTTCCCAGGCCTCCAAGGCTCCTGGTGGGTCCTGTCTGCTGAACTCTCCAACTTTGCCCCTCACCTTTCTACCCCTCAGTCTGCAACCACAGTGGTCTCACAGTTCTTTGAGCACGCCAGGCAGCATCTCTTTTCAGAGTCCTTGAACATCCTGATTGCTCTATCTTTGTCTGCCCTCCTTGCCCCCCTTGGTTTCACCGTTTCTTCTTGTCTCAGCCCAAGCATCACTTCCTCGGCAAAACCTGGCCTGGGTTTCCTTCAGACCACTTACCTGAACTTTTAATTATCAATCCATTAGTGTGATTGGGTGATGTATCTCTTCTCTGTCTTGATTCTGAGATCCATTTTATAAACGGCACAATGCTTTAAACGTAGTCGATCCTCAGTAAAAGTGGATTGAAGGGGAAGGAAGCTGAAATGCCTAGAACCATGGAAAGAACTGAGCCTGACGTAGAGAAGGGAATACTTCTGTGGAAAAGTAAAAAAGCTATACATGTACGAAGGGCTTCCATGGGAAAGTGGGCGTAGTTTTATTTTTCATTCCTTCAGAAAGTGCATGTAGAAGTTAGAGGTAATGAATGAAATTCTGGTTCACTATGAGAACAAACTTTCTGATAGAGTGAGCATCAATATTAAAAACGCTATGTTCATTGTGTCTGTTCAAAGCAAAGACCAGATAGATGAACAGCTGTGGAAAATGTCAGTAGACATTCTAGATGGCAGTGGCCGTGGAAGGGAGGCGTAGATTTGACCCCTTCGGATTCCAAAGTGGTATAATCCTATTAGAAAACACAGAGATAGTAAACGAGGAGACAGGTAGGTACAAGGCATCAATTATAAGGTAAAATAATTGTGTCTGTAGAGTGGCCAGCTAATAGATGTCATAATGGTGTTCTTATTTGGCTTGACACTTTAAAGGCTTGTCACAGAGGTTCTTTACGTAGGTCATCCCCGTCTGTGCCTTCATTTATAATTGCTTAAATAAATTGATTAGAGATGTGTTTCCTTTGGAGGGTCAAGGGAGTAGGCAAAGGAGTTTGTGAATATGACCAGCCTTAGGAAGCCGAAAGCTCCAACACGATAGCACGCCATGTTAAATGGTGCCTAAATAACGGTGAACCTTTACACTGACATGAAAGCATAGGTGTTCATTTCGTTTTCTGATGCTGTAGCGTATACCTGTGGTATATATTATATATGGCACATATAGAGAGCAGATTTTAAAAGAACTCCTCTTTTACATTTTTGTAAAAGCAACAGACGCATGGCTTGTTTTACATGGTAAAAAAATAGTGTTGCTACCTGGAAGGATGGCTTCATTGGTCGGAGTGTCATCCATCCACCAGAAGGCTGCAGTCCAGTCCCCGGTTCGGGCGCCTGTCTCTGTTGTGCGTTTAATCCCCGATCAGGGCATGTATGGGAAGCAACCCGTGGATGTTTCTCACATCCATGTTTCTCTCTTTCTCTCTCTCTCTTTACCCCCTTTCTTCTTTCTGTAAAATCAATAAATATATCTTGGAATGAGGATTAAAAAATAGTATGAATGAGGTTATATTATAATGTTGCCATACCATATTTTGCCATGTAAAATGCTCACTTTTTAGCCCAAGTCTTTGAGGGAAAAATAAGGATGTGTATTATACATGGGTAGTGCTAATTCCATATCTACATAAATGTTTTTAATTCTTTTATTTATTCTTATGCATTAAAAGTGTAACTTTAGAAAGCAATAACGATATTCATATGCAAAATAATACCTGGCAATATGATAATTGGCTTTGTTTCTAAATGCAAATAAATAAAAAATTAAAACAAAAGTTTTTTCCCTAAAGTCTGGGCCAAAAACGTGGGTGCACATTATACACGGCAAAATACGGCACATTCAATAGATGTAAATCAACGTAACTATAAAAGAACATTTCAAATGATTGTTTCAGAGGGAAAGTCACACTACATCAGCATAAAGGCGTTTTCTGCAGGGAGGAGCACTTAGACGAGCCCCTAAAAATGAGGAAGATGTGGATGGATGGATGGATGGATGGATGGATGGCCCTTCTGAGCCAGTTTTCGTTTCAGACATAACCATGGCCCTGCAGGTATGGTCATAATCACTAGAGTGGGTGCCCCGCTCTTCAGTTTGAAATACGGACAGTGTGGATATGAACAGGCGTGCGGAAGTGAAATAGGAGATGGCTCAGCACTGAGTCCAGGGCATCCGTGCTTAATCAGAGCACTGGACGGGGGCGGGAGGAGCAGCAGCCATGCATCAGTTTCCATTATCCGGTCGCCAGCCATCTCTCCATGTTCCAATGGCCTTCGCTTAGCAAGACTCTTGCTTTAATTAAGAAAATCTAACATTTGGCGTCTACACTGTGAAATCACAAGACCAAAGAAACGAGACTGTAGGCATGATGGGAGAATACTGATTCCTGTTATCCTCATTACACTAGAAAATTCCATGCATTTAACTTTCTTCATAAATACGAAGTCTTCCTTAAGCCTCCCTTTTCAGAATTTTTCAGATGTCTATCGTCCTCCTAAGTCTGCAATATTATCACCACATCCACATCAAATTAAAACACAATCTGAAAAAAGTAGAAGTAGCTTCCTCTCTCGTCTCCTGTCACTGCCGTTCCTTGCAGTTGACTCAGCTGTCAACGGCGGCCCAGAGCAGCTCCGAACACATGGTCATGTAATTCATCAGCATTCAGACAGGGCCTCCGTCTCAGCCATTAACACATGCATTTAAACACGTTTCTGGAAAACATTTAAAAACCACCTGTAGTGTTGCTCTGTGCTCATGAAAAGATCAACCTGGAAGGAACTAATAGATAAACACGCTTATTAAGTGTATTTGGTTTGTCTTTTATTTAATATTGCCCCCACAAATCGTCTTTGAGTTGGTGAGAAAGTCAGCTTCACCAAAGCGGAAGGGGAATGAGAAGCATTTGGGTCTAGGTGACCGATTTTGCATTCCGGATTTGGATGAATTGTAGGGGTCAGTGATTCTCCCAGCGGCCTCTCCAAGTTGACCATGAAGTCGAATGATGTTAAAAATATGGCACAGCAATTGTGCTTGTTAAAATGATAGTGTAGACGTAACTTGTGAAAACAATATTTTATGGTGAATTCACATACCAAAGTTTGGCCTAAAAAAAGAATAGTTTTTGCTTCTACTTAGATGTAGAGACAGCAGTCTCGGCAATATATTTTGATACATTACAACTTGCTTTTGTACATTTTTTTAGCTTGATCATATGCCTATTGAGTGCCAGTGTGTGGCAGACAATTTTTACTGTTACTCAGTCTCATTTTATGACTTGCCCTTTTCTCATTCTCTTCCTCTCCTCCCTCCTCCTTTTTTTCTTTCTCCCAATCTTTTAATTGTCCTACTCGTATTTGCCTTGATTTTTTAAATTTAGTTTCTCTTTATCATATGGATATGAAATTTTCCCATAAAATCTGTTTTTCCCCTGCTTCATCCCTCTTGGAAGATATGCCCTTCAACTGGAAAAGTGGAAAATGTCCACACTTTTTAAACATAAAAATAATTATGCAAATATATAATATGTTGTTTTTTCAATTGTTATGAAATAATGAACTTGGTCATTAGTATATGTCCTTGCGTTTTAGGGAATTTCTATCAACTCTGAGGACCATTCTTACATTCCTCACTCAGTGGGCTAACAAAGACAAACCAGTTTAGCTAAAAGCGAAATAATTTCAGCAACTACGAAAATCTGCAAGAAAGTGTGGCCGACAGAAAGCCTTCATTCTCTGTGTTTACATTGGTACTGATCTTAATGGCATGCTGTTAACTCAACATAAAGCTATGCTTTTTAAAACAATTCAAGTTCAAGGGCATCCCGTTTATAACCAGTCATGTTCCAGGCCTATAAAATACTTGCAATAACAATCCAAACTGGCATGTAAGTTAAAGCTCACTCCGGGCAGCTTAAATTTACACCATTAGCCTAGGACTTGCTCATCTCATAGCATCGGGAAGCACAACCTCATGATCAAGTGCAATTCACATCTCACCATTCGAGGAATCGATGTACATGGATACATCGTTATATTATTATTAAATCCAATTGCTTTGCAATTAACCCAGTATGACACCTATACAAATGATTCAAATGAAGAGCCTCATGTTTCACAGGAGACAATCAATAAAGTGAAATCACAACTACCGACAATGCCAGCAATTTGGCTTGTTACTATGGCACTACATTTTTCTCAGGCCCAGGCTGCTATTCCCCTACTGAATCACAGCGCCTATAGCCCTCAGCTATTGGCTATGTCCCCGCCTCACAAAAGCATAACATTCAAACACGTTTGGCCATTTCTAACCCATCTGAGCTGAGTCATGAAAAGTTACAATCAATCTGGGATGCACTAAGTCATAAAACTTCCTTCTTTGCTCCCAAAATGGAACTAGGGCTTCTTTGCCCAGGAAAGGCTCCTTAATGGTGAAAAAGAAAATGGTTGCTTTTGTTGATAGATAAAATAAGTTCTTAGAAAAAAACCGAGGCTTGCCCTTCCCCTTGCTCAAATATTTTACAAGTAGAGGTCTGGAAACAAAGCCAAATCATAATAGCGTCTCTTCTGGTTATTCTTATGTTGTTATTCTGCAGCTTCGCTTTCTCTATTTTCATTAGGTAAAAGAACTTCACAATTAAGACTCTGATCAAAACCAACCTTGGGCAAAAATATTACAACCCTCTATTGTGCTAAGTAAAAGAAGTCAGAGAAAGACAGTTACCGTATGATTTCACTTGCATGTGGAATCTAAAGAACCAAATAAATGAGCAAACAAAATAGAAACAGGCTCACAGACCCGAGAAACAGACTGATGGCTGCCACAGGGGAGGGTGTTGGGGGACAGGGGAAAAGAGGGGAAAGGACTGAGAAATACGCATTGGTGGTTACCCAGTAGTCACAGGGATGTGATACAGCATATGGAGCACAGTCAATAATATTGTAACCACTCTGTGTGGTGCCAGGTGGGGACTGGAAATAATGGGGGGAATCACTTTGTCAAGTACACGATTATCTAACCACGATGCTGTACGCCGGAAACTAATATGAGACAATACTGAATGTAAACTGTAATTGAAAAATAAAATTTAAAAACATCACAACCCTCTCGTTATATCACCTCCGTTGGCAGATTCTGCCAGCGTGTTTGTCTGCCAGACCACCTGGTGCAGAGAGAGAGCTTGCTGGGAGCAGGCCCCGTGTGCGTCCTGCGGGGACTGGGAGGGCTGTGCTCCGGCATCCAGCCGGGGCCCGCTGACAGCCCATTTGAATGCTGCCTTTTTAAGGCCTCATAACTCCTTCTTTTAAGCAGACTGCCTTGGACATTATGGAGCATTAGGACAGGCACTGATCACAAATCTATCTTTTCCATGTCTCTCTTTATATACTTCTTTCCAAACAGCAGACAGTCAAGTCAGGGTGGATTTCCGTGAAGCCAGTCACATCTCCTGAGTGGGGAGAATGGCACGGTAAGCATGTAAAATGTGTCTCTTTTTAAACACGGTGTGGATGACTGCAAACAATGACGTGCTCGACACTCTAAGCAGAGTGTGTTGTCCCGTGCATCATAATGTCTACAGAAAAATGATGAAGATGTTCAGTTTGCAAATGCTCCCTGGCCAGGGAGGAAACCGTGGGGGCGAATCAAGATTTTGGTGATGACTGCCCTGGGCAAGCTAAATTGGGAAGCCACAGGTTAAAAACGGAGTGAGGAGTGACTCCTCGATGGGAATGCAGTGTGCAATGGTCCTAAGCTCCGAGGAGAAGGTGCCAGATGCCCCTTCTGCTGCTCGCACCCCTGCAAAGGCCCACAGAGGAGCTGGGTGTTCACCACCGCCCACTCCCCACCAAGAAACTCGGAGAGAGCGGAGCGACATGTGAAGTTACCCATGGCTTGGGAAAAGAAGCGAGACTCCTTGTTGAGGGAAGGGAGATAGATAACTGGCTGTCTGAAAAGAGGAACACAATTGCCCGCACTCACTCATGTGAAAGAAATTCATTTAAAAGCAATTGGGTTAGAGATGGAGATTTGCATAGATGACCTTAAGGAAGGGGACCACTTAAGAGACAGTGAGGATGTCCATCAGTCATTTCCTACAAAACTGTAAAAAGCCCTTACAATATGAAGTGGAAAAGTGGGCCACTAAATTATAATTAAACTATGATTGCAATTATGTAAAGTATGTGTGCTATGGACAGAGGCTGACCGTGGATGCAGAGAAATTCACATGGTTTTGTGGTAATGTAGCGATGCTGTTGGTTTTCCACTGTTTGAACTTGTGGGTGTGAATGTGAGGGCAGGGGTGGGGAGAGGCTGTGTACAGAGAGAGTCTCATAGTGAGAGAGGCACACCAGGACTCAGGAAGCCCGGGTGTTTAAGGTTTACAAGGCATGCCAGCTGTGAACTTAACCTCCGTGAGCTTCTGTGTCCTTATGGAGAGAGTGGGAATGATAACCCCTGCCCTGCCCTAATGGGGTAGTGAAAACCCTTCGTAAATCAAAAGTATTGTGGGAGACTGTGAGGAGTTAAGACCAGAGTTCTGTGTAGACCAGAGACTCAGAAAGTCCAGAACTTGGAAAGTTCTGGAGTCCTTCCTAGCAGTCAGTGCAGGAGCCGGATGGCAGGTGTCAGCTCATAGAATTGCACAATGCAGAAATCACAAACACCTACTGGACACCTACTAGTTGTTTTCCAACTAGGTTTCCCAATACCGTTGACAGAATAATCCATTTCTCTTTCATTTGAAATGATTTGAAATGCTTCCTTCATCATATACCTGAGCTGGTTTCTGAACACTACTGTTTCACCACTCGCCATTCTGTTTTGATTTTTGTAGCTTTATAACACTTTTAATCTGTTAGGACATTTTCTAGGGTTTTGTTTCTTTGTTTGTTTTTAAAATAGGATCGGGGTAGAATGGCAACTATTAAGGGAGAGAACCTAGCTTGGGTGTAAGGAAACAAGTAACCAGCCCAAGAGTGCACAGTCTTAGAAGACACTTTGGAGCAAAAGTTCAGCTCAACGCTTGGTGTACCACTTACCATCGGTGAGACCCAACAGACAGGACTTAATCTTTCTAACCTCTTGCCTCATCTGGAAATAGAGGACACTAGCGCCTTCCTCAAAGCATTGTGTGGACTCAGTTGTTAAAGAATGTGGCTTTTCCCATCGCTGAGCCTGGCACACAGCTGACGCCACCCTTCCCTGCCTGGGTGTGCACTCCCAGTGGCGGGGCCGGGGCTTCCCTTAGTCTTTATTGCATCTGCAAAAAAGGGAAGGAGAGTGAAGAATGCTCACCCGTTTCTACGCAGCATTCTGAAGGCTCCT